>OMNZ01092206.1:9288-22509 GCA_900303255.1 Lesueurigobius sanzi
CAAAACACACGCCCCCCGACGAACGCTCACCTGAGCAGAGACGCTTTGGTGCGTTTCTGAAACAGTCATGTTTGAATAAAGGCTTTTTCCATCTGGCTGGCCATTTTTGTTTTTCCAGTTTGAACATTTTCCCATATTTTTCTCAATTGAAAAAGTATGAAAACACCTGAGCCTGTTCTTGTTCTTGATCATAATTTCATCTTTTTAGATTTATTCAATACATAAATCAACAATGTTCTGATGGACAATACAGTATTTTACATTATTTTCAACAAATTTAAGATGAACATTATTATATAGTTTGTAATAATGTTGTAATTTTTCATTTTATGTATTTATTTAAATCAAAGGCGACGTAAAACAATACAGCGCTGCCAAGTCAATGCAGTTTGAAAGAAAAGGAGCAGACAGAAGAGTAATCTTATATCTGCCTCTAGGTCACTTTTACTAAAAATCGTTTCTGCTTAGTCTTTTTGTAATATTGTAGATGTCATGCGTTTCTTGAATGCCATGACAGTACTTGACTCTTTTATTTCTTTGTGAAGTGCGTTCCACAAATGAATTCCTTTCACTGAGTCGGCCTGTTCCCTTGCTTTGGCTAAGAACCTTTTCAAAGATGTCTTTCAGATTGTAGCAACGTTCACTTTTTTTCAAACATTTTCTGAATGTTTGCTGCTGGTAATATTTTACTAATGGCCTTACACAAAACCTGAAGAAGAATCTACTATTTCACAAAAATTCAAAGCCTTACACTTCATAAATAGTGGGTTAGATGGATCTATTGTTATTTATAGTTTTCAGATCCCTTTTTTGTTTAGATGAATATTTTTATTTGGGTCGCGGTTTGTGGTCACAAGGTGATTATGGGGTGAGCAGTGGAAACTTTGTGCATGGAGGGCCATACTGTATATTGAAGTGTATCACACAAATTAAAATCCACAAAGCAAAAAATAGGTTACCGAAAAAATTGCCAAGCAAAGGTGGACCATGCCGGAATAACACTTTTTAATTAGGCTTTTTAATTATTAATTTTATATTAATTAAATTTTTTTCTTAAGATAATAAAGCTGTGTTTTGAGTGAATTAATTATAACCTATCACCTGTATACAGTATCATCAATTTACACCTGCTGCCAATGCAGACAGTGCAGTGAATGCAGTGGGGAGTGAATAGGAGAAGCACAGAGTTCTGGTTTAGACCTGGTTCAGTCCAGGTTTGGTCCTGGTTTAGACCTGGTTCAGACCTGGTTAGGGTTAGAGCCTCTGCTTTGAAGGTTTTTAAGAACAAATGGCGTGTATCGCGTGTGCTGCGTATGCGTGTATTATTAGCAGCCGCTCAGTTTAAATCTTTAGCGGACCTTCACTAAGTTATTTTTGGGTTGTTTTGGGTGAAACGAAAAGTGATATGTAAAGTTCCTTTGTGTTAATCTGGGCAATTTTCAAACCTCGCCTGAAAAAACAGGGACAGAGAGAGAGAAAGAGAGGGAGAGAGAGAGAGAGAGAGAGAGTGAAATGAGGATTTCACACCGCACGTTGATGCGTGAACGATTTGACGAGCGAAGCAGTCTGCGCAAGCTTTCGCAAAGCCGCTCTTCAAGTTGCGCCCTGTTGTGCAGATGAGAGCGCTCTTGTGTACACTGCAGCTGAGGTGGCGCACAGAGAAGTTGCTCTAGCCGCTTCCGCTCCCAAAACTAAAAATGGAACTGGGACACATTTTTCCGGCTGTGGGCTGCTCAGGTTTTCCGCGGTTTTCAGCCAAAATATTAAGAAAATATTCATTTAGAAGGCATTTGGAAGTGTAGGGATGACAATACATGCCCCTCGGCCATTATTTAAATATTAGAAGGAGCACTGGCTCATTTTCAGGAGGATTAGAAGCTTTAATTTTTACTTTAGTAAATAGGGAAAGGGAATCTTATTTGTATAGCACTTTTCATATGACACAGTCACACCCAAAGCGCTTCACACATGAAACGGAGGGGGGCTCATTCAGCCACAGTTTCCCCTGGGGTAGACTGACAGAAGCGAGGCTGCTCACATCTGCGCCAACGGTCCCTCCGACCACCACCAACCACTCACACATAGGCACTGGGTGAAATGTCTTGCCCAAGGACACAGCGACATTCTGCTCCTGCTGGAGCCGGGATTCAAACCCCCGACCTTCCGATCATGAGACGACCCGCTCTACCAACTGTGCCACTGTTTAATTACAAATAGCTTGCAATTAAACAAATCAGCAAACCTAAAGTGTGAAGACAAACCTACAAAGTGAACTTTAGCCCCTGTGTGTCACTTCTATGGGCTACAGTATGTTCTGTTTTGACTCCAGCTTCACCAGACAGAGGCAGGGCAGCGGCCGCTTCTCCGCGCTTCTCTGGCAGTGTGAATACATGCCGCTCACCACGAGATAGCTCGGCTCCGCGCTCCGTGCGGTCTGAATGGGGCCTTACTCTGTCAGGTCCAAAGGTCGGATGCAAGGTTCGGGTACGGACGGGTCGACGTTGGGGTCCAGATCTGAACCCCGGTCCGCTATTTTGTGCCCTCTGGTATACGGCATGGAGAGCTACAGATTGGTAGCCAGTGCTGTCAAAAATTCAACTGGGTTATTTTAAAAGGTGTAAACCTTTCCTCACACCTGTATTTTAGTCTGGAACCTTAATCCAAGCTCTGTCCCACAATAAAATGTTAGTTTCTGAGGTTTTATAATTGTGTAGAATTGTTAAACTCGGTGTGGTCACTTTGGTCACCCCTGCTGTAGCCTATATGTTGCATCTTGTATGAAATGCGCTTTATAAATAAAGTTTGATTGATTGATAAAACAGTTTTTTTTTAATTCAAAATACTTTTGCACTCAGAATAAGAAAAAATAAACATCTTATTGCACTTAAAAATGAGGTATTCAATTACATTTTACTTGAAAAAAGAACATTTTCTCATTCCATTAGTACTTTTTTTTTTACTTTGCAAGTCAAAATTTTTCAAAGGAATTAATATTCTTAAATCTAGACATTTTCACTTATTAAGACATTCTTTTTTGCAGTGTAGTTACTATTGTTTGCATTTTTGTGTAAATCATTATTACTGCAGGCCTGTGGAATTGTTTTGGATTGATGAGGGCGGCCACAACCTCCTGGAGTTTGGGAAAGGCTGACATTAGAGGGTTTTTGAGGGACGACACTTTACTTTCTCCTATCGGAGTAAAGTTAAAACAAAAAAAAAAGCTTTGAGCCCCAAAAAGCAGGGCGAGGCTTGAGTTTGCAGATTTATTCACTAATGACTAGTTTATTCAAAAGCTATCTAAAATCCCCTCTGAACAAATGTCTGCAACCACTGTATGACTGTTTGGCAACTCCAGTAAACCAACAGATGAGAAAGTTAACAAGAAAATCTTTTGCGCAATTATATAATGCCTTTTTGAAATGCAGTAATTGGCTTTGCTGAATCAAGAGCTTGTAGGCGTAAAACTTCAAAGTTATGCCTTAAGCTCAGTGGTGAAGTTTTACTTTCCCCTAACGAGCACAAAAAATGTCACAGATTTAGATAACGTGAGATTCGGCCAACTTTGAATGTCTATAAATAGATCACACAGTGGGAGTTTCAAAATAAAAGCCTTTTGTCTTTCATGTCTGATATGTCAAAAACAGGACAAACGGAGGCGATACAGCATGATGCGCTCCACGGAGTCGGCCAGCTCCGTGTTCTACCACTCGCAGGAAGAGGAACCGGCCAAAACCGGCGCTGACGGGTCCCAGCGAGAAACCTCCTCCAACCACGACCCCGGAATTGAAAACAGCCCCATAACCACTGACCAAGACTGCTCGGGTAGGAGAGAGACGTTGTTCCCTCGTCAAAAACATACCTGGTGCTGTATTTCACTTTATTCTCGCAGTTTTGAATGAATCCTGTTTTCTGCGTTGGTCCGTTTGTGTTGACTTCTGCAGCAGCGCCTCGTTTTCTACTTCCTGGTTCAATTACGTCATTGTTCAAACCCCCGAACTGTCCTGCACATTTTTAAAGCCAATAATCCAATATTGGATCCGTTCTGAGCCGTTCTGTCTCATAACATGGACACAGTAATCACAGCCATATGGTTAAATCAAAGCTAAAGTTTATTTTTACCATGTGATTCCCACTCTTGGCTGTAGGGGGCGGTCCGGGCCAAATCCTCATCAGCCCTGGTGCTACTATTCATGAACATCGTGTCATCTTCACAGAGGAATTATTTGAATTTAATTTGAACACAGACATCCTAATGAAAGATTTTAAGCCTGTTTTTTAAGATATGCATGATGTGTCCACTTTAAGCAATACTGGCATCCCAGGTAATGTTACTTTCTGATCCCAAGACCCAAATATTTTGTGTGGTTCTTAATTAGGGCTGGGAACCTCACCATTCGATACAATACATGGTCCACAATAAGTGGAGGTTGAAGTACTTCATTTCATTACTTGAGTAAAAGAACAGATACTACTGGTCAAAAATGACTCCAGTGAAAGTGAATGTTTCCCAGTGAAAAATTGGAGTCTGCGGCTTGAAAAACATGAAACATATGACTATACAATACTTCCGAGGATGTATTTGAGTCTTTACCTCTTCAGTTCACCCTGGTTTAACTCGTGCAGATATAAATGACCAAAGAATAGACAAACAAAAGATATAGTATTGATACAAACTTAGTAAACGCTTGAGGGACAATACTATTATATCAGAGAAAAACCACAATGCGACCAACTTGTCTGCCCTCTGTAAGTAACGACTAACGAGTAATGTAGTGGGGTAGAAAGTATTATATTTATTTGTCAAATGTTACGGAGTGAAAGCAATACGTTGTCAACAAAAACACTACTCAAGTAAAGTACAGATCCTCAAAAACTCTACTTAAGTGCAGTACTTAAGTAAATTTACTTTGTTACTGCCCACCACTGCAATAACGATAACCTGTCTATAGCATTATGTGGATACTTAGATAATCAGTTTTCACATTGGCAGCAAAATTGCAAAATGTCTCATGAAAAACACTGTATGTAGCTTATTATGGATTCAAATCAGAATCAGAATACTTTACTAATCCACATGGGAGAATCAGTTGCTGCTGCTTGTATATACTCTACCTGTTGCCCATATTTCTCACCAGTGCCTTTGGAGGCCATTAACGATAGTATAAGCCTTTAATGCATTATTCATTTGCAGGTTTAAAAGGTAAGATGTCGCCACGGAGACGAGCATACAGCACCAATCAGATCGGGGATTATAACGCTGCCAAAAAGGCGTTCACCCCGAGTGACCCCAGCTCTGTGGCCTCCAAGAACCCACTGAGGAGGGCCAAGGTCCAGGAGCTGATCAGCCACACCAGCCCCGAGCACGAGGCGCAGTGGAAGAACGACTACCAGGTAGGGAACAGCTGGACACTTGCTGTTTTTACTTGTAATATCGGCAATATATTTTGATACACAGAGTCAAGTTTACTGTAGAAGCGCTGATTTGTCATTTTTTTCTACATCACACTTATGGTTTATTGAAGGGAAACCTTGAACCAGGCTATTGCAGTAATCAAGGTGGGATATGACGAATGCATGAGTGAGAGTTTCAGCTGAAAGAGAGGGATGGGCCGAGGCGGGCCATGCTCCGGATGTGGTAGTTCTTATTTATATTTTGTGAAAGACACTGGGTCATTACAAAGATGTTAGCTTTTTTACCTGGCATGTTTCAGCAGAAGTACTTCCGTGTCTCCTTCAGAAGTGTCATCAGACGTCTATCTGTCTTCTTATCAGCTGTTTCTCCCAGGGGTGGCCATTCTGACACTTTTATGACTTCTGGCAGGTTGGCCTCGCCTGCTGCCGTGTGGTGGTATTTGGTTGCTTTCATGAGATATCACAACATTCCAAAGAGTCTATAGTTCAACATTTAGGTGGGGGTCAACTGAAAACTCTGTGCGGGTAACTATGGTAAAATGCAGATTTCTAGTCTTAGTTTTTTGTAATTCTCTGTAATTCCTGGGCCAATCCACGTGAAACAAAAACTGTTCAATGTCGCACAAAGTTCAATGTCGTCTCTGCTGGCACATATGAACTAAGGTCTAATTAGTATCTCATAAAAGTGTCCAAAAGTGTTGACAATATTCAAAAACATGTTTGTGATGTTGGCCAGTACAGAGGACTTTCAGCCATAAGAATAATATGGCAGGTTTGTGAATCCAATCACTATCAAATACTGATCAGGGAAAACATTTGGACATTTTCTTTTTGAAAATTTATCTCCCATAGAGTTGTATTGGCACCTGGCCGCAACTGAAATAGATTTTTTTTCTATGAACGCAACCAATAGCCTCACGGATCCAGTGTTTGTATTTGTAATCCTCTGTGCCCACGATCCTTGCCCCATCCCAGTCCACGACATGATTATCCCTTTTGCAGTGGTCAGATATGGCAGATTTGAGATTTTCTGTTTTTTCTCATCTGGTTAAGCGTTCTGTTGTTTCTTTTTCGCCCCCCTTTTGATGTTCCTGTTTTCATGTGTTGAAAGTGCGTCCTGTTTCCAATGTATGATTTATGGCACGTTTTGTATGGGATTTCGTAGATTATGTTGCATTCATTGTCACGTTGAATTCTGTCCTTGGGTTGTACAAGCAGCTGTCGTAGTTTTGTGTGTGGTTTTGTTACTGCACTCAAAACCAGGCCATAAACATTAACCTCTAGTGTGTACTGAAAGTCTGATCCAGAATGATGACTGTAACATGTTGTATGGACCATTTATTCTATTCATTGAGGATTTTATGATTAAAAACATAAATTCATAATATGTAAACATACATATTACATCTCATTTATCAGATAGATACCATTTTGTTAATGTAAATCAACAGTTGTCACCATGTTCCAAGGTGGTCTACGGAGTGCCACAAGGGTCTGTGCTCGGGCCAATTTTATTTATGTTGTACATGCTGCCGTTGGGTAAAATAATTAGAACCCACGACATCATTATTTTCATCGTTATGCGAACGATACGCAGCTGTACTTCAGTCAAACCCGGTCAGGCCGATCGAATTAATAGACTTAGTGCTCGTGTTAGGGACATTATGAACTGGATGACAGTGAATTACCTCCTACTTAACCCGGACAAAACAGAAGTAATTATACTAGGCCCCAAGGACTGAGGGACACTCTCTGAGCAGATCATCACCCTGGATAATGTTACCATATCCTCTACCTCCACAGTCAAAATCCTTGGAGTCATATTTGACCAAAAAAATGCTCCCTTAAACAGACGCCGAAAGTACTAATCACGTGTTTGTATCATCTAAGTTGGACTATTATAATTGCCCTGTCCCTGGCTGCTTGTCCAAAAAGTTCCCTGAGAAGCCTTCAACTGGTTCAAAACATGGCTGCAAGAATATTAACAGGGACAAAAAGAAGAGAGCATATAACTCCAGTGCTGAAGTCTCTCCACTGGCTTCCTGTCGAATTTAGAATCAAGTTCAAAATTCTGCTTCTCACTTATGTACAACTTAAGGTCATAAATGGTATAGCTCCAATTTATCTCCAAGAGGCTATAGTGCCATATCAGCCAATCAGAGCAATCCGCTCCCAAAACTCAGAGTTGCTAGTGATTCCCCACATCTTTAAAAGCACAGTAGGATGTAGAGCTTTCAGCTACCAATCTCCTGTCTTATGGAATCAACTTCCATCTTGCGTCAAAGGAGCTGACACTGTCTCCACTTTTAAGACTAGGCTCAAAACGTTCCTCTTTGATATGGCCTATGGTCAAGTCGGCTAAGAACGGCAGCAAATGTACCATCTAAACATGGCTCAGTAACCCGAAGCTCATAATGGCTGCAAATATGGATTGCTGCCACATACTGTAGTCACTATCACAATTGTTTTACTTAAACTAAACTTGGTTAACAGAGCTTTGATGTCTAAAACCAAAATAAGCACACTGTTTATGCTGTTTGTCATCATTGTTGTCACCATTACCTCCCAATACTAGGGTGCGTGTAGTTTACTAGGCTAGCAGGCGAGATCTTCGTCTTATCACGGCACCATTTTAGCATAAGTTTAGTTAGGGTGGCTGGGCTACACCCCGGCTTTTTAACATACACATGGTCAGGGGCTGACCGCGCTCACCCCTGATTTTTTAACCCCACCACACTTACACTTACTCAGGGTAGCCAAGCGGGACCTGCTGGTCCATTCACGGCCTGGCTTTTTATTGCTGTCATAACAGTATGGTTTTCACATCATACTGGGGATGGTGGTGCCAACAAGGAGGTGGCAGCTGGAACACAGTGGGTCCTTCTATAGCGTTAGTGCTACTGGTACATACTTTTAAGGAATATTTAATGAATACTGTAAATGTGCTAATTTAATTTAATGGATTTGTGACTGATTGTGATGTTTGAGATTGATTTGCTTTATTGACAGTTTGTATTACCTTTTTAGGTTTTTATGTGATGTGTTTTTTATCATGTTCAGTGCTTTGAGACTCACTGTGTTTGTCAAAGGCGCTCTACAAATAAATATTGATTGATTGATTGATTGATTGATTGATTGATTGATTGATTGATTGATTGACATCATACATCTGGGTCATTCAGATTAACGTGCGAAACTGGAGTGTTGGGTCCTTCATCTTTTGTCCATAATCTTTGTCAAACTTTTCATTCTGGGCCACAGTGAAGTGATTCTTCCAGTCGCCAACTTTACCTGCACAAACAGATTCAATTAGCAAATAAACTTCAATAAAGTAAAAAAAAAAAACAAAAAAAAAAACAGCACTTAAACTAAGAGAATAATTGTATTGTTATTGTAATGTTATTGTATGTAATGTATATAGGTTGTGTTTTACATTATAGAATTCTAATTCATTCAGAGGGTAGTTGACAATACAACTCCAGAAAAACTGCTTTTGAAAGAAAGTTCCAAAAAGAAATTGACATGTTTTTTATTGTTGATTGATAGTGATTGGATTCACAAACTTGCCGTATTATTGTTATGGCTGAAAGACCTTTCTACTGGCCACATGTTATTAAATATTGGAATATTAAATAATTAGACCTTAGTTCATCTGTACTGACAGAGAAGACATTGAACTTTGTGACAATTTTTGTTTCATGTGGACTGGTCCAGGAATTACCAAGAGGGTCTGAATGCAGCAGAGGGGCTTGGGATAAGTGGAGCTCCACAGCTTCACAGGAAATTATGTCACCTCCACTTCATTCGCAAGTTTTAATTGAATTGATCTCAATAAGACGCCTTTAGTAAATTCCACTATCCTTAAAGGGACTCAACGGAGGTTGTCAATTTTCAGACTCGTGACTGCCACCTCTGGCCGTCCGCGTAACTGCAGTCTCCATGTTAAGCCCGTGCATGACTGCTGCCTCGGCCCGAGGAGGCAACATTAAAGTGAGTGGGATAGGTGTGGGCTCACAGTACAATGTGCGGGACATTGCTGGAGCATGTAGGGGATGGAAAATATATTATTTTTTAAATTTTAACTTCCGTAGAGTCCCTTTAAGGGTAGGGTTAGGTTTATGGTTACTTTGGATTAGTTTAAGCTAGCATTGTTCTGTGGAGGTGATGTCATTTCCTGTGGAGCAGTGGAGCTCCACTAATCACGTGCCCTTCCATCAGCTGCAGCCAGACCCTTCTTGGAAATAGACTAGACTAGAAAGACTAGAAATCTGAATTTTGACAGTTACTATAGATATATATCATTCATATTCTATGAAACATGGCCAAAGCATTAAAAGGGTATGTAAACTTTTGAGAACAGCTGTATTTACAGATTACTTTTTGCAGTGTGTGAAGTATACCTTTCCTCATGAAGGGAGACACTTTGAAATCCATAGCACCATTTGAGTCTAGTTTGGAGTAATTGGTCATGTCATTCTTCTTCATTTCATCAAACTGGACTTGGCTCGTGATCTGTCGTCTGATCTCCGGTGAAACAGACAGGCCCAGAAAGCTGCACAGTTTGTTTATTTCCAAGCCTGTGTTCTGCACAAAAATACGCCATCAAACTGTGTGAAGAGGTTTGACATCTATAGAAGTGGGTCAGTGCAAACCAGCCCAAACCAAAACCAGCCCAAACCAAAAAAAATCCAATATTTATTACTAGTTTACAGAGACACTGTGTTCTCTGGGGAAGGTGTAAAATGCTGTTGCGTCCTCTCTTGATCTGCTTTTACACGAGAACTTTGGCACAATGAAACTTCAGTACACAGCTTTGCGCCATGAGTAGACAGAAGACTTTTGGATGTTGTGTCTCTCTGAGGTGACTCTGGTGCATTGTAAAGTAAAGGTCAGTCATTGTAAAGTATTTGTAAATTTATTTGACTAAATATAAATGTGAGAAGCCGAAAAACCAAATCAATTTTAGCCAATCATTGTTCAGACACGTAACCCCTCTCTGTGCGTCCTCGTTTTGCACAGTGAGGCAGAGCGTCTGAAAACAGCCTCCTGCTGAGACATGAAACTACCTCCTCCAGCGTTCTCAGTGAAACCTGGAGTCAGAGGATACAATGTGTGTTGTGGTGTAAAAAACACGATATGATAATAAATAAAAAAATCTGAGGTAAAAAGTTTACGTCGTCATAAATCTGAGGCCACACAAACTTTCGCAAGTGATGAAATTATCGTTCACAGTAATTAAAAAGCAATCTCAATTATATAGAAGTAATTTACCTCAGCAAGATCCTCAAAGAACATATAATGCAGATTGGAGTAGATGTTTTTCTTCTGCCACCAGCCGTTCACATGGTCGTACCATGATCCAATGCTCACTGCAGCCAAAAGAAAGTTTAAGTTTAAACGAATATCAAATACATTATATGATTGCATACCTTTTCCTTCTATAAATCTGTGGAAGTAATCGTTCCATTCTCCTGCAGCAGGGTGGAGCGCGACCATGCGGTCAAAGTGGTAATAGGACGCCATGTTGTCCTTAGCGTTACGCGCCACATACACAATCTACAAAACAGGACATTTCTAAATACTGTAGTAACATTGACACAACACCAGAGGATTAGAACAATATACAAAACATGATACAAAGTCCGTAAACCACAGACAGAACAATATTTTGCGGCAAATATTAATTGTCTTGTTTTCGTGAAAGTCAGAGGTTGTTTAATTAAATTGTAGTTACTGCCCAAACAATCCACCCTGCAGATGACTGTTCATACACCACAAAAAGGATCTCGAAATAATAATAATACTTAAAATATTCTCATTTTAATCAGCCTTAAAATGAGAATATAATTCCTCTAGTGTATCCTCGACTTCAGTCTAGTTGACTTTACCTTGCTGTTTTGCTCCCAGAAAGACTTGGGCACAAACTGCACTGGATAGTGAGTTTTTATGAGCCGCGGGTAGGTGGCAAGTTTGTTGGCCTTATCTACTCCATTATAGTTCAAATCTTTAGAAAACAAGACATGAATATTTTTGTTCACAGTTGGTCATGGAACTCTCTTAATTCAGAAATTATTTAGAAATGTATAATTAGACCTTCATTTGCATTAGAGAGGTACTTTTCCAGAAAAGGGACTCGCTCGTGGATGGGGATGGAGTTCTGCCGCTCGGGGTCCATCTGTCCAAAATACAGCAGGTCCAGGATGTAGGAGACCCACGTGGTTCCTGGAGGTTATGGTATGGTTCAATAAATACACAAACTTACATTTTAGTTCAATTTAAAGTAGATAAACATTTACTATTGTGAGTCAAATGTGAAATGGTGAGTGTCATTAGGCCCAAGTGCCATCAGGGAATGAATCGAGTGCGAAGTGCTTGCCTCTATTCCAACATACTCTCACGCACGCTCTCAACTTGATGTGCACAGAACATGGATGCCCCCATGTCATAGGCAACACTGTGTATTCACAATGTTGCTCCCCAAAGCAACATTGTGAATGAGCTCATAGATGATCTAGAGAAGTGTGGAAAGTCCTCGCGGCTTTCGTGCAGCGCAGTCGCACACTTCACTTAGATTTCTCTATTTTCACGTGCTGGAATATGCATCAGTTTGCACAAATAGATTTTACCAAACCCCCAACTACTTTTTTTTTCGATACAAGGTTGAGTAAAACATGCCAAGCACCTATCCAATATGCCAGATACTAAAAGGGCGCGTTAGCGCCCCCTATAATAAGCAACATTCAATACTATGGCCATATACTTTAATGCTGCAGTCCAAAAATGAGTCCCCTGAAAAAATGTAAAAGACAGGGACTTTCATACCTTAATCTAAAATTAAGGGAGGAATGGGGCGCATAGCACCCCCTTTGGGCAGGGGGACGAGGGCCGTTAATCACCACTTGGGGCTATATTTGTTAGTTGTAATGGGATGTCAGGTGTTGTTTACCTGCTTTGGGGTATGTTGCGATAAGAATGTCATCTGGTCGAGCTTTAAAGTTTTGGATATTTTCCCAGTTGTCTGTGAAGGCGTGGACCATCTGAACTCCATGAAAGTCAAAGAGCTGTGGACGAGGCTGTGACGACAGCTGAAATAAATAGTAGTAGATCTGATTTCGAGGTTTATTAGATTAGGTTTACAGTTGAAGATTTTTCACATTTTACCCAAGAATTTTCTTCTTACAGGGTAACTAAACCCCAATTCAACTTATTTTTTGCCTCATAAACTGTTTAAATTGGTGTCCCACAGAGCTGTCTACAGGTCTTTTTCACTATTTTGACATGTTAGTGCATTAGTAGAAATCTTAATTTAGTTCTTAAAACCGTCTGTGTTACTCCCGCTTGAGGTTAAACAAGAATTTGAATTCTCCATTGCAATTAGCTCTGACAATAAAGATGACTCTGGGAAGTAATGCCTACGTAGGCAAAGTTTTGCCTATACGTCAGTTATCCCTCTCGAATAGGATATCAAAGGGCTCAGTCTGGCACACGCCCCATAGCCATCCATCCATCCATCCATCCATTTTCTTCCGCTTTATCCGGGGCCAGGTCGCGGAGGCAACAGTCCGAGCAGAGATGCCCAGACTTCCCGATCCGCGCACACCTCATCCAGCTCTTCCTGGGGGATCCCAAGGCGTTCCCAGGCCAGCTGAAAGACCTTGTCTTTCCAGCGTGTCCTGGGTCTTCCCCGGGGCCTCCTCCCAGTGGGACGTGCCTGGAACACCTCTCGAGGGAGGCGACCAGGTGGCATCCGAAACAGATGCCCGAGCCACCTCAGCTGGCTCCTTTCGACGTGGAGGAATAGCGGCTCTG
>OMNZ01092225.1:0-14258 GCA_900303255.1 Lesueurigobius sanzi
CACAACAACAGCAGCTCCATTCCACTGAACTCAATTAATCATGAGCAGTTTTTGAAAATTCATGACGCTTCAAGACAAGATTAACCTCTTAAGCCCTGCTGTGTATACATATTCTCTGGAAGGCTTTTAACAGCTTGTAAAATGTCTAAAATGTTCATATTGCTCTCAAATGATATGAATGTCTGTGGGGAGACTGTAGATGTGAAAATGTTCAAGAAAATCATAGTGGGCCTGTGTAACTGAGGTTGAAAGACAGAAAATATGAATTCCGCCTAAAAAAAACACACATTACAGCAGGTCAGCAGCTTGTTTACATTGTAAAGAAGCAAATAAACATAAAAAATAGTAACTACAGGCTAATTATTGACTTTTTACCTGTTTATCTGTAACAATAAATAATTGAAAAGTTATTGAGGTTTCGATTCAAAATAGTCTAGGCGGAATATTATATATTATATATATAATATTATAATAAATAGGGCACAATTTGGCACTTTTTGGCCCAAAACATTCAAATTTGTAATTTGTAATTGAACATTTTGGATCCTATTTATATATTTGGTCATAAAATACAGTTTTTCCAAGAAAAAAAATACACTTTTAATAATAGACTAAAATAAACAAGGATTGTCTCTAAAAGTGGCAAGTCCCCAAAAATGGGGACACTAGGGCTTAAGAGGTTAAATACAGTTTTGATTGATTGATTGAAGACTAGAACTTCCATTCATTGCCTCTGATGCAAAAAGGTGCAGCCTCCAGATCAGCGTCCGTATCAAACATAACCATAATACAAGACGAAGCAGAGTGCGGTCATGCTGTGAACGTACCCGAGTCTGGCCGGCCGTCGCTGCTCATGAACTCCTGCATGCGTTTCTCCAGTTTCTGCTGCCTGCGCCTCTTCATCACCACCTCTGGGTTGGAGATGGTGCGGGTGAAGCTGGTCTCGGGCATGTCTTTGTACACCTCCGCCGCCAGCCGACTGTTCTCCCTGAGCCCCCAGAAACAGAGACAACGGAAATAAATCAGAGCAAACTTCCGCTTCGGGGGAAGACAGCGGGAACGAATTGGTGCAAGACAAACGCAGGAACAGCAGGGTCAAAGGGCACAGCACTACTCTTCCAGCTTTTTCGGAGGAGTCAGTTGTTCTTGGCATTAAAAGCAACGCGTTCTCAGGAGGTGAAGAGGATATGAGGGCAGGAGAGTGAGATGAATGTCCAGCACAGTATCAGAAAAATGTTTTCAATATTTATAACTGTCTTGAATATTGCGAATGCGTTGTAAATCCTTATTAGAGTGAAGTTATTGCAGAGTGTCTCCTACCCGTCCTCCCGACTCAGGGTCTGGTCGTCTCCGTCAGGGATCCGCGCAAACTCCTTCTCTTTCTTCTTCTCCTTTTTCTTTTCCTTCTTGGATAAAGTCCTCTTGAAATTCTGAATGACTCCATCCTTTTCCTTCTCCGGACCGTTACTCTGATTCTTCTGTTGGGAGTGGATGAAATCAAGTCATTAAACAATTCTTTCAAATGAAACTGGAAAAATGCAAAGAAAAAATAGTCAATTTATCCATTTTGAATGTGACAAACAAGAAGAAATTACTGCTTTTAAAAGAGATTGCTACATTTTTACAATTCTGGGAACTTCTTTGCATTTATCGGACCTTGAGATAAATACCGTGAGGTTTCGAGAAGGTTCCCACTCTTAACTTGAAAACATTTTCCAAGTAATTTCCAGGATTTTCCATGACATTGTCATTACATATTTTTACTTCTCTTTCCGCTCTCCCCACTTACCAGTGCACCCCTGTGATCTATGAGTAAATCTGAAGAGACGAGCATAGACGTGTGAGCATTATGTCTTCTAGGGCAGTGGTTCCCAACCTTTTTTGTCTTGCGTACCCCTTGGGCCTTTCATTTATTATACAAGTACCCCCTGCCTCGATGGTTTTGTTGATTAGTTAGAAAAGTAAATGACTAAAACTCCTAATTATCAGTAAAAAAGACAACTAAATACATTGAAACTCTCACTTTACAGTTACATGTTTTTTTAAAGCTTTTCTTTGACAAAATAATCAAAAATACAAATGAAATTAATCCAAGGACCCCCTGCTAACTTCTGGCATACCCCTAGGGGTCCCCATACCCCTGGTTGGGAAACACTGCTGTAGGGCAGTGGTTCCTGGAACTGCTGGGGGGGCCCAGAGCTTTGTCTGGTCAGAGGGTTAGGCCATAAGAGATATTATTTGAGTAAATTAAATAGGAAAAACATTTCCAAACATGACTAAGAAAGGGCTGCAAATGCAGAAAACACTCCACATTCTGTTTGGATTGAAATAATTTCTCTTTGGACACATTTACATTTTAATGCATTCAGGAGTCCTGGGGGTCCCACCTGTATCCAACCTGAACGGGGGGCTTCTAGGAGAAAAGGTTGGGAACCACTGTTCTAGGGCACATGTTAAAGCGGGGGGTCTGGGAGCCCCCAGGAACATTTTGAAATAACAGATCATATTTCCTGTGTTCTGGAGAATTGTAGAGCAGCTTTTATTTTAATCATGGCATAAGATTAGTCTAATAAGTACTATATTGGTACTCTACTATTGGTTCAGTTTATTTCTCCCCCCGGGAATAAGTGATTTTAAGTCAAGCATGAGTAAACATGGTGTTTTACATTGAAACGTAAATAATAATTCTCTCTGTAAATGAGAGTGAGCTAGTGTTTAGTGAGCAATGTATACAGAAAGACAAAGGGAGGAGAAATATTTTCAAGGATATGTATTTTCCAGGAAATTTGACATTTATCTCTTTTTGCATGCATTTTTCATGACTAAAAAATAGGCAAGTGGTTTTCCAGGTTTTTCCTTGACGTGTGAAAGGCCTGTTAGATAACAAATGGCTGAAGTCCAAGTAAGGATGGATTGTTTGAAAACAAAAATTACAAATGTACTATAATAGTTGGGATAGTCATGGTGAAAAGCTCTCCAAGAATATAAAAACACACTGTTGTCTAACCTTGGGTAAAATGTCGTTCTCGTTCTTCAGCACGAAGCGTCCCTCTCGGTCGTCTTTGTTCCAGTTTAGTTGAACTACAAGAGGCTTCTCATCCAGGTCCAGCTGACGCTCTTCTGATGAACACCAGCACATTGGAACACAGGCCAAAAACATTCAAGCACGAACCGTACAGAAATCACCCATGTTACTCAAGTCTCTTACTCACCTCCGCTGACGTGCACCTCGTACAGGGAGTACCGGGGTGAAGACAGCATCCTCATGTCCGGCCTGAACTTCTCCGCTAACGTCTCGATGACGTCTTGTGTCGTGGCCGTGCTGGACACGCGGATGCATTTTGTGGCAAAGTTTCCGGCGACTCGGTCCTGGAAGTAAAACCGCATCACGCCATGGAACTCCAAATCCTGAAATACAGAGAGACACAGCTTCAGACCCTTGCACCGTAAACGTAGGCAGTATCGGAGTGAGTACTTTGTGACATTTATTAGGTTTACAAGCATTAAGAGGGTTGATTTAATGAAACGGAGGGCAAATACGGCATGCATTTAAACAGCTGGTCATTAGAGGACGTCTCATGCCCCGAGCCTCACTTAAATATTTCTGCTACACTTGAGAAATTGCATCATTGCCTCTTGAAGGCACATGACATGATTGTGAGTGCGTGGTGTGAGGAGACTGTTACAGCAGGAGCAGAGCACACAGGGCGCAGTGCCAGAGAGAGAGAAAGAAACCGGGAGAGAGACGTGGAGAGAGAGAGAGACGGAGTGAGAGAGAGAGAGTGAGAGGCTCAGGGTGACGCCACCAGAAGGTTGTCCTGTCATCACCGCTCATACATCCTCCTCAGGACTGTGCGCCAAAGAACCGCTTTAAAATGGCCTCAACACTACTACAGCTGAAGCATACATCACAAATTCACCAACTTGTACAGCAGGCATTACAGCAGCAGTAATGAGGGATTTATAGTCAAGTCACTGCTTTGCTGGCAAGGTTGCATTTTCTACCAAAGAAATGAAACATATTTATCTAACTCTTAGTTAAGATAGATGTTCCTCCCTCGTGCCAATGTGAAAAACATACAGCTCACACAAATCTGTACTGTCGCTCCTTGTTGTTATCACTTATCTCAAATTAGTCTTGATAAATGTTGTGAGCCCAGTTTGAACTCCAGAGAATATTTACCAAACACCACATTACTATCAGGTAATGCCTAATCTTACATGGGAACATTTACTTATTCAACATAACATTAACAACATCTTTTACCAAGGCTATTCTCTTCACAGGAATAAAAGGGAGAAATGTCATCCGATGCCAACGGATGCGGACAGTGAGCAAGTCGGCCACTACTGTATACTTTTCAGGATTTGTTAGCCTGGCCAGTGTCCAATGTATTGTTCTTGTAGTTGTTAGCGTTAGCCATCAAACATTGCAATTTGTGAACACTCTAGATGTTTTCAGCTGTTGTCAACCCATCGGCCACATTTGTGTGACGTCAAAGCCTAGTTCCAAACTATTAATACAGAACTATTAGTACAGAACTTTTAAGATTTGACGTAATATTAGAAATGGCATGTGGAGCTAAATGCTAAATTACTTTGGTTAAGTTTTAGGCTTTTTTAAGGATCGGATACTCGTCCAATCCCAACTAAACCTCCTCTTACATTATGTCAATGACAGACTAAGTACAGAAATGATATGCGTGTCATGAAACAGACCTCACCACACCTTTACATAGGGACTGGATCCACCATTCATTTAAATGGGTAGAGAACATTCAATGACGCAAATAACGGCCAGGTCCGAGAAGTTTTAAGCGAGCACGGCGTACGCTTTTGTTGAGTTTGTGTGCTCAGATAACCTACAGCAGGGGTAGGCAACGTCAGGCCCGGTGGCAAAATCCGGCCCTCGAGCATAGAACCTCTTAAAATCAGTAACATTTTCTTGAAATAGCATTTTAGCCTGATTTGTGCATGTGTATTGTTGCACTTGGAACAGAAAAATGTGTCTTATTGCACCTAAAATAAGATGCAATTTCCTATTGACCGTATTATTTTTTATCTCTGCCAGAAATCCATTTTTTGCTATGCAATTTGGTCGTTTATGATGAATAACACTGCTGTTTGTGGAAAGGTGCTTTATTTTTGGGTACAATTGGGAGGTTGGTGTTATGACTATGAGGAAAACCGGCCCTCCATCGAGCAAACTTGCAGACTCCTGACCTACAGTATTTCTAAGATTTTAATAGTTCTCTTCTATATTCTCCCCTTGTATATTGTACAAAGCGTAAATCTACAAATTTTAACATCATTAAAATTAACAGCGTGGTGGCAGCAGACATCAAAACACAGAGTTTCTCACAGCAGGTGCAGCATCAGGGCTCCTGCATCAAACCTGGAGTTGTACGAGACGCCATGGATTATAAACTAGACCGCTTAAAACGCTCACTCTTCGCTAAACACTCGATAAAGCGCGTCTAATGGAGCATCATCCGGTTTACTTGCTCCACTGGTGATTTCACACAGACGGGCAAACGAAATGACAGCTGCAACATCACTTCAATTCATTCAGATCTCGAGCACTAGCCGACAGGACTAAAGTGTTTTTGACCTTGACGGAGAAGTGTAGAGCGGCAGCACACTCCACTTGAAGTCTGGTTGTTGACCTCCGTGTTACTTCAACTTCAGCGACTGCCGTTACTGTACTTCTCACGCGCCACGTTTCAGCACATATTTCAATGCTTCCCACGGACCGAAGACGCTATGTTGACCCACCATAGTCCAATTTTCAAACCTATCGTCAAAACAAGTTGAGCAACTATAATTGGTAAAAGAAATGTAATATTGTTGTGTGTTGACTGATAGTTAAAACAAACAAAATAGAGCTAACAGAGTATATGCATAGAGCTGAGCGATTTTTTTCAACCAAAAAACACAGTATTTATTTTGAGATAAAGTGCATCAACAAACCTTGAACAATTTAAATACATTGGAGTTAAACTATTTCAACTTGTTGTCACTGCTACAAAACATTTCAGGCTTTTTAACAAATAATCCACTAAACCTCACATTACGAAGATCCTACAGAGGACAATACAGCACAAGATGAGTGATGATTGCAAAATGTAATGCAGGGAATATACACTGTACGGGATGGGAGATTAAAAAAATAAAAAAAATCTTTATCTTTGTGATTTTCTGGTGCAAATTCTCAGTCATCCAGGTGGTAGTTCAAAATAAAAAGTAAGTGAGGCAAAAAAGCAACTGGACTCACGTATTTAGAATGTCTGTCTGTCTATCCAGACAGCTTCCTCAGGGCAATTGTCCGTGGCTGACACGCCCACCTGATATAGACGTGGTGGGCGTGGATGGTGCAGGTTCCAGTGATGTCGTCTGCGGTGTCCCCAGACATGACCCGGGTCCAGGTCATGTCTGGGGCATCCTCGGCATTCTAAATACGTGAGTCCAGTTGCTTTTTTGCCTCACTTACTTTTTATCTTTGTGATTGTGTTTGTTAGTTTATTTATTTGATGGTTGGTTTTCATTACGTCTTCTTGTTGCCTTTTTTGTCATGTCTGTTTTTTGTTATGGATCTTATGTTGTTTTGTAAAAAATAATAATAATAATTGATTCAACTTGCCAACTCGATTTTAAAATCAAATCGATTTTTGGCCCAGTTCTATTTTTAAGGCTTTTTAAGATCCTCTGAAAGTATATTAAAGACTTTGCAAAACCATAAAGACACACTGTGAATTTCACCCAATCAATAGAATAAAATACAAACACTTATTTTATTACAGATATTTTTTTATTGTCGAAAAAAATAACAAACGTGTCTTTGTGGAAGACCTAAACTTTACTGGGAGAGGGACGTTTCCGGCTCGTCTTTCCACAGATGTGGACTAACGAAAGCCAAATATGAGATGTAAATAGGTTAGGTCCTCATCAGGACCTAATCTTTGATTACCCACTGCAAAAATAGCATTTTCTGTGTCTAGCTGGTGATTAGGAGCATGTTTTGTATTGCTGCTGTATAATGCAAAATGATGTACCTTTAAGTTGAAGCCAGAAACACTTCTTCAACAATATTTTGTGAAGTGCCCACATTTAGACACTTATTTATAATTACTAGGCCTACTTTTTTTTCATTTATTTAAAGTAGGGGTAGGGAACCTGTGGCTCTTTTGGTGACTGCATGTGGCTCTCAGATAAATCTTAGCTGGCATTTCTTAACACAATGAGTAATAGGGGTTACATTTCATGATAAAAAAAAAAAAATTAAAAACAGTGTGGGCTTGTTTCGGGTTCCCCTGAAGACGACCATGTTGTGTGTAACAATCCAGAGCAAAGCATATGGTGGTCCAAATTCATAAAATCCCATGTTGGTCATAAAATACCATTCTTCTACACGTGTGCATTGTCCAATCACAGTAAAAATATTTTTGGTATCCTTAAAAAACAGATTATAAATACTGGCTAATAATAAATATGTATTATTTCATAACTAGATGCTTACACCCCTAGTAAGAACTATTTTATGTAAATTCACACATTTTGTTGTATTCAGAGTAAAAAACACTATTGTATGGCTCTCATGGAAATAAATGCTAATATATGTGACTTTTTTGGGTCTTTAAGCTAAAAAGGTTCCCAACCTCTGATTTAAAGGGACAATGCATATTCACAAACATAAACCTGTATATGCCAGATTTACTTATAACAATGACAATCAAGAACAACAACCTTCCACAGACTCAGCACTCACTCAGACATCAGTCAGAAGTTAAACAACAGTCATTCTGCTTCATCTTTAGCCAACATTAAAGTTTAGTTTTGAATACTATGAATGTGGCAGAAATGAATGTCTCTTGAAAATTATGAATTTGTGTTGGTGTTTGTGAGTGCATTTAATATTTTATTACCAGTAAATGCACTTAGACGTTGGACTTTGACCAGAAGACAATAAAAAAAAACTTCCCTCCAAAAGTAAGACCTCCTAAGACTTAAATATTTTTGGTTCATTTGAATTATAAACTTCAGATCCCACAGATAGCCTGTCTACATGAAAGTTTTACCTCTAAAATCAATATTAATACAATAATTCAAATAAAGATTGCCTAAGTCCCACATTCTCAGTGACATCTGTGGGAAAGAGTGCATTTTGCACATCTCAACACCAGTCTAGTTCAGAAAAAGTTACTCAAGGCGACTTTCCCACATCCCTGTGCATCATCGCCATCTCCTTCACATTCAGAGCAGGACCAGGGCCAATACCTGAACTGACCCGATCACAGACAGCAGCCTCCGATAGCAGTGTTTACATTTCTCCCCTTCCAAACTCAAGTCCTTCCCTCTGCCTCTGCATGTGATAAAGCGCGGCAAACAAAGCCAGTGGAAACAGTGAGTGCAGTTTCGATAGTGCGAAGGGTGGGGTCCGGGAATGTGTGTTTGTGTGTGTGTGAGCGAGTTGTGATTTACGGTAGGAATGTGGGTCAAGCTTGTGTAACCGTTGGTAACTGTTACTGTGGAGACGTCGGTCCTTTCGGGTTCGAAAACACAAAGCGCTGTGTTTCCCAAACGGGCCAAAAAACAGGGATATCCAACGCGCTGCCAAATCCAAATGCCCGGCTAAACTTTCCCCCTGTAGAGCTGAGAACATGGTACGGACCGACACAGGTTATAGGCTGTTCCCACACCTCTGACATGGCTTATCTAAATGGCCATATATCCAGGCGTTAGGCCAGGCCAACTCTTCCCGATCGTGATCCAATGCTATGAATCTCTATAGGAGTGTCTGCTTTAAAATACTGGAGTCCATGTGAGGTAGTAGTAAAGGGATGATGAGAGCTTAGTTGCAATGCCAAGAGCAAAATCAGCATCCAACTTACGGAGTCATCTATCAACACAGGTGCTAAATTATAATTATAACTATTTATGGCAGTGTTGCACCTAATTTACCATTTGAAAATTGGGGATCGTATAAATCTGATAAATGAGAGAATGCTGCACAAATGCCTCTGCTGCTGATCGCTTTTGCACGTGCTACTCACTTTGCACATGAGCAAACGCTCATGTGTGTGTGTGAATACCCATTCTATCAGGGATGCACCGATCTGATACTGGTATCGGATATCGGAGCCGATTCCGTAAAAATGACGATATCAGGTATCGAATCCAAATATCCAATACTGAACCGATATTTTCACCAACTTAATCCAAGTGAATATGGATATGCTGTATGTCATTTGAAAGCTCTTACTCTGTAGAATCCAGTTATCTAATTACTAGTTTTACTCTCTGCAATTAACGCAAAATACTGCAGTTAGCAGAATGCTAATGCTAGCTTCAACCAGTCAAGGCTGGGACACCAGCTTTGACTGCGTCACACCCAAAGTACTGAAATAGGCTAATATTGGCTGCTAGTGTTTGCAATTTAGTTTGAGAAATACCGTTACAGAATCACTGACAAACATTTATAATGCATTAATGATTTGTTGCAATAGTTGGAAATTGTTTATTTAAGGACCAGTGAATATTTCACTCACTACATATTCGCTGCAGTTTTTTTGCTTGAACAACAAATAAGTCTCGACAAAGCTACTTTTGTGAAAATCTGGCAGTATCGGTTGGTATCGGATATTGGTAGATATTAAACCCCAAGTATCGGTATTGGAAGCAAAAGCGCTGGATCGCTGCATCCCTAATTACCATGCACCATTTCATGGGCCATTGCTCAACATGAAGAAATGTGAATAATGGGGCTGAGCAATTCATCAAAATGTTTTAATTAGTTGTGATTATTACCAACAACAGCCAGCATTCTGTAATCAACAAGTTATTGAAATTCTTCTTGACTGCACAGGGTCATTTGTTTTCCAAGAATGTATTATTCCACAAACAGTATAATAAATAAGTCATGTATTTGAAAGCATTTTATGTTTTACAAAAAACAGTCAAATATGGTTTGAATAATTGTGATTTCAATTTGTCCTGAAAGAATCGTAATTATTACTATTGCTATAATCCAGCAGCCCGACTGAATACTAGCATTATCTACAAACTAATAATATTATGAACTCATGAAAACAAAGCTATTATCAACTTAGGAACAGTGTTGGGTAAGATACTTTGAAAAAGTAATTGGTTAGAAATTATAATTACTTTTCAAAAAAGTATTTAGTTACATTACCTAGTTACTGACTCAAAAAGTAACTAAGTCACATTATTTTTGGATTACTTTGTGTCTCAAGACAAAGAAGAGAATCAAAGATGTGTTTTATTAAAGCCATTTCAATGAAGGTCAAGTATAAACAAGTTGTTCAAAACTGGCTAAAATGACATTAACAAGAAAAATGGTTTTATCAGACAGGACTTCATTAATTAAATGAATAAAGGCAGTTTAGTCTTCCAGACGACTGGCTGGTAATGCGAAAACATTTTAAATAATAAAACACTACTCTATGTAAACGACATGAGCATATGAACATGAACATATTAAAAAAAAGTGCAAAATGTAACGGAAAAGTAATTAACAACTTAAGTATTTAGTTTAATTTAGTTAGTATTTAAGTTTCAAAGTAACTCGTTACACTACCACGTTAGTCAGATTGTAATCCTGTTACAGTAACTAGATACTTAGTGAGTTACACCCAACACTTCTTAGGAAAAATAAAATCTAAAAACTTTTCTCGAGCTGCTCTGACGCTTGCCAGATAGTCTCAGTCCTTCCAGTTTTAGTCACATGACCGTCCTAAAGCGTCTGCTGTGGTCACTGCTCTGTTTTTCGCTGCTAGTTTGAATTTACGTTTGGTTCATTGTAACCTTTCAGGTGTTCGCGTGTCTTCCTCCTTTCTCGACTGAACCGCAATGCTGACCTTCTGCTAAGTGATTCCTGAGTGCCCATGGACCTTCAGCTGCTCTACTTATCGCCTGCTACTTCACTCATGAGCCAAGTTTCTTTTGGGGATGAAAGGCTGAGCGCTAATCATCTCTGAAGCCCTTCAATCATCAAACCGCCTTTGTTTGATTGAAGAAGGTTTGTTTCAGAGTTACTATTGCAACAACACATCAGCAGTGGTAGGGCAAAACATGTTTTATGCTTCAGTGCAGTGCATTTAAAGACTGCAGACTCCAGGTGAACTCATTTGCATCCATTGACCCATTGATTTGTGCTCCAAACACATGGGCGGTTGAAGTGTCGTGGCAAAGGACTGTATCACCAACTCTTTCTTTAGGCTGCGCTGAGCAACACGGCCAAAAAATCTTATCACGACTTTCTTTCATTTGAATCACTATTTCAACTCAATTCATGCGTAAATTGTTGTTTAAAGGCGACTAAAGCCATCTGCTTCTTCTGAAGGTTTAGACCTGGTGTTGTAGTGGTTTAGTGGTTGAGACCTGTCTTAGTCCCAGTTTCAGTCCTTACAGAGTTTTGACATGCTTCCCTCATGGTTCAGCCCCAGTTTAATCCTGGTTCAGACTGTGATATTGTCCAGGTTTAGACCTGATTTAGACCCAGTTTTATCTCGGTTTATTTCAGATTGAGTCGTGGGTTAGTCTTGGGTTAGTCTTGGGTTAGTCTTGGGTTAGTCTTGGGTTAGTCTTGGGTTAGTCTTGGGTTAGTCTTGGGTTAGTCTTGGGTTAGTCTTGGGATAGTCTTGGGATAGTCTTGGGATAGTCTTGGGTTAGTCTTGGGTTAGTCTTGGGTTAGTCCTGATTTGGTTGTGGTTTAGTTCTGGTTTAGTCCAGGGTAGTCATCCTATCGTTCTGCCCCTGGTTTAGTCCTTTTTAGTTTGGTCGTGGTTTAGTCGTGGTTTAATCCAGATTCAATCCATGATATTGTCTGATTTTAGACCCGGTTTAGACCTAGTTTTCTCCTGGTTTAATCCAGAATCAGTCCATGATATTGTCTTATTTTAGACCTGGTTTTCTCCTGGTTTAGTTCTGGTTTAATCCTGACAGTAGAAACAGTGATGTTACCAAAAAAGCAGATAGTCCTGGAGACCAGATCACGGTTCGAGTTTTATCATCATATCCCCCAGCCCCATCTTTGGGTGAACACTCTGCTACCGACAGCTGAACGTTTTCCATGAATTTGAAAAAAGACAAACCCCAGGCGGTGGCTTTCTTACACTGCCGGTGCCAAACCCAAGACAAACCAATCATATTCAAGAAGTAGACTTTAAAAAATACGGACATATATCAGAGACACATTCCCACATCGTGAGCCGAGGCAGCTGGAGATTTGCAGCACGTTTGAAGTCGGTCTGTTCCTGCCAGAAGAGGAATTTGTTTACGTGGGAGTCGGCCATGTTTGATCCAGCGTTACACTTAAGGCGCTGCTAATTAACCAATGACTAGTAATTACGCTCCATTAGGCCTGCAGTGGTGATGGCGCCCTGTTGAGAGGGATTATCCATCGGGGACCAGTGAAGGAGTGATACCTGTAACTAAACTGAAAAGACTGAACTATTTCTGGCACGCAGGCAAAGTAGGCCACACAATAGCTAGCTGTTATCAGGCAGATAAAAGCTCTGGGAGGAGTAGTAGAGGAACTTAGCCGTCGACTTATGATTCACTCAAGTACAGAAACGGTAACATTTGTTACTTGGATTCTTCAACGGCTCCCAAAGAGAAGTTTTCAAAAAATGGTTGTTCATTTGTCAATATGAGTTTTTGTGTAAAGGAAATATGAGATTGTTGATAAAAGTTCAGTTTAGAGCACTAAATCTTTACTGTTTTTGGATAAGATTAAGAAAAATACATTGAGCACCGAGCCGACATGACTGAGAAGGGTGATAGAAACTGGAAGTGCTCAGGAAGTCAGTACCACAAAAGTAGTTTTTGGAGAAGGTGCTCTTTGACGTTTGGGGGAGAGAAACTTGAGAGAAAAACCCTCCCACATTTTCATATAAAAATTTGGCATTTTATGTGTAAAAATGACCAAAATTTCCTATATATACATTCAATGACGAAAACTAAATGTATGAATCCAGATTTAAATTAATGCTTTTATTTAGTTTATACATTAGTTACAAAGATTTGCTCAGGAGATTTTTGATGTCTTGTTTAGTTTAGACTAGGAATTAAATATTAAAGTCCCTCAGAATATTGTGGCGTACAAGACTGGAAGGTTTGGAGTCTTGTTGGTGCTGCTGAAGGGAAGAACTCAATGCAAGAGTAAAGTATGAACATGCTTCGTTGAAATTTTACTTTAAAGTAGCATCTGCACATGCGCGAGATTAGGGCTGGGTACCGTTAAACGATACCAATACGGTATCGAAAAAATTATGAAGGTACTACCGGTATCGAAAAATAAATTGGCACCGAAAACTGGTACCGAAAAAATATTTATCGTTAGAAAGCAAATTTCTCTTCCTGGTGGGTCTGAGACAGTATTTTATAGAATAAATGATCATTATTGTTCTGTTTTATGGTTCTACAACAAAACTAAAATCAAGCACGAGGATAAATGACTCGATTTGAGAATATTAGTCTTGTTTAGAGCAGTTTTGACTAGATTAGGCACATTTACTACTGTCATCTAGATTATTCGGTTTATTTCATAACAATTTTTACTGATTCTAAGGTAATCTCACTTGAATTAGGGAAATAAAACTGCCCAAAGAGCAATTTTCTTACCCCATTGGTAAATTAATTTAAATAAAAAAGGAACTAAGTAGAAATCTATTGAAGCAAGTCAAAACAAGTGGTTAGAATTATGAGCCACTAAAACAGCTGAAATTTAGATAAATAAGATGAATTTGGGTCATTTAACCTTCTAGATATTTACTTTTTTGTGTAGATGACCAATAATTTAGTATAGGTATCGAAAAAGGTATCGTTCAGGTATCGGTATCGTAAACCAAGTATCGTTTAAGTACAAGTCTCGGAAAAACAGGAAAGGTACCCAGCCCTACACAACCAAATCTGCAATTGCTCCCACAGACACCAAATGTTCCAGTCTTGTACTTAACCATATTTTTTCAGAGGGACATACCAGGATTTAATTGTTAGCCTGATTTATTAAGTTTTTGAACCCCAGAAAAACAATGCAACATTTTTTTGTGAATATAGATTTATTTACTAATAGCTATTTTATTCAAACGCTAAACAAGATTTGTAGGAGCCTCCAGCGCATCGTGAGAGCAGCGGAGAAGATCTGTGGAGCCCCTCTCCCCTCTATTAAGGACATGTACTCCACCCGTCTCACCCGCAAAGCCATCAAAATGGCCAGGGACCCTTCGCACCCATCACAC
>OMNZ01092226.1:0-14004 GCA_900303255.1 Lesueurigobius sanzi
CTATATTTATGTTTCATGTTGCACGAGTCAAACCAAAGTAAATTCCTAGTCTGTGAAACCTTCATTGACAATGGCAATAAACTCTATTCTGATTCTGATTCTGAACTATTTTTTTTTACTGAGTGTGCTGTAATCCATGGCTGTAATGTGTAGCTGTAGTTTTAGGAAATACGTCTCCCAGAATGCCTTGCAAAACTAAACACGTGCAGTCCTCCTCATTATACATAATACACTACACCTGCCCACACTCACCCCCCTGCACCTCACCCCAAAGCCTCCGAGCACGGCCATATCTCAGCCGTGTTTGGACTGTGTTTGTGGGTGGAGTAAGGCTGTTGCACGCCCATTTAGTTACCCTTTAATAATGGACTCATTTCCAAGGAAGTATGGGCTGGCACCGGAAGTTCTCCTCTAATTGACATGTCATTATTGGTCACAGGTTTGCCATTGTTCCCTCCACCTGTTTGTCTACATTGTCCTGTATTTTCCATTCCTCTATTTTTATTTTAGCCCAACTCTAAATAAGGGACTCCAACTACCAAAATGCTAGCTTGACTGAGATTATTCCACTCCACGCCCCCTATGTCCCTTGATGATTCACAGATTCAGACTCTCAAATGCAACAAAGTAAATGTATTCGGGGAAGTGGGTGTGTCTTTTTGTAAATTTGCTGTGGCCAATGTAATAACCCTGAAATGCTACAGGTGTTTGTTCCACCCTGAACATAGGATAAACTAAATGGAAAGCCATACTAGTTGAAAATCATATATAAATAAAAGATGCCAGTAAGGAAGTCTAAATTTACAAATATGCTAAATAAACTATATTTATTCTGATCATCCAATTTTTGCCAAAAGTCCCCATAAAACAAATGAATTACCTATCCAAGCGCAAATCAGACCAGACCAGGCCTAAAACAGAACTACAGCAAGCTTGAAACTGTACTAAACCAGGACTTACTTCCACACTTACTCTCTCTCTCTCTCTCTCTCCTTCGGTCTGTGCAGGAAGTGAGGCAGTTTGACACAGCGAGATTAGACTTTTTGCGTCCCCTCAAACCACGCAGATAAGGAGCAGGTGTCTGACTTCACGATTAGGGAGGAAGTTTATAAGTTCACAACAACTCCAGTGCGTTTACTTTTGCCCGCAGCGACAAAACGAACCCAAATAAAACTGAAAAACTCTTTCTTTGACAATACATTTCCCCGTTTTGGCGGCCGAGATTACCCAAACCGGTAACACCGCTCGCCTTTACCACTCTCGAAAGGATAAAAGTCGGACGATGCCATGTAAACTATTGTTAAGAGCGAAAAGTGTGGGGAAGAAAATAGCGTCTAAACCAGATGTCCTCGCGACGCACAATCCATAAAGCCTATTATTTCCGCCGCCATTGTGGACTGACTATTTGTCTTCCGCGAGTCAAGCAATTTATCCTCCATCCAGCAGCTTTTATGCAAACTCCGAGGCTCAGCTCTTTATGTCGGAGCTGAACAAGTGTAATCTTCGTCGAGGAGAGAGCTGCCCCCGAGGCCTCGCATCCACTTTGCTATTGTGCCGCGTCTCGTCCAAGAAGTTTGAGTTCAGGTAAGTAAAGAGAGTAAGTAAATGTTGCGAGATTCGACGTTAAGAATGTCAAAAATGTACTCTTTCAAAGCTTGGCACTCGTTTTTCTTTACTGTTTCATTGTCAACGCTGTGATATCTGATGTATTTTCTTGTAGCAAACTCTATTCCTCAGACCAAAGTAATTGACCACCTACTTTGCATCAAAATATAACACATTTTTATCAGTTATAACCAGGAAGTAGGAGCTAGAGACATGGCATTTTCTTTGAATCCACCCTACTTTGCTTTGCGATCTTATACTGTTTCCAGGCAAGTTTCCTTTAGGCGCCAATTTTTTGAAGTTGAAAACGACAGATAATCACCAATCACCAATTCCTCTCTCATCTCTAAGCTATACCTAAACTTTCACCCACCTTATTTCTGATATTGTAGCAGAAATGTGAGTTAAATACACTGAGATACTCGTCCGAACGCGTCAGCTGTTGCCTACTGTTCACCAACACATCTGTTGAAAATTGAGAAAGAAAACAATAACAGCGATCCTATACATAGTTCCCACGTCACATCATACGGGCATGTGCCGACCCCGCGCCTTAGCTGTGGGCAGCTCGGAGGAATTCCAATCCTCGGCCCTCTGTATGGAGGTCTGAGAAGTTGTTGTGCGGACTGTGGAGCTCCATATGCTGTGAGAGGTGGCTGGAGTCAGAGCTAGCTGGTGGTCCAGGCTGCGGAGCTCAGTACCAGGATGTTCCAAAACTGATACTGGTATCGGATTGCATGCCGATACCACAGATTTTTCAGGTATCAGTATCGGCGAGTACCTGAACCAAAACCTATCCGATACCACAATGTGTTTTTTTGGGCTCTGCAGACACTTAAACCTCTAATAATCACAGCATATGCACCTTATTCAGGAAGTTGCAATGGGTGCGGCCATTTTGTATTTCTGGTCAAACTGCAGGTCTGTCTTGAGCTGATATTGGCTTTGATTTCAGTTTTTGGTGAAGCATGTAACATTTACAACAAACTGCTGTGTAAATATATCCATCAGCTTTGGTTCCTCACAGACAATTAGCCAATTAGAGTGACGACAAAAGGTAAGAGATTATATCTCTCAACAAATATTTTAGGTGACTTTTCTTATGTCGTCCTTCCACTGAAACTGGAGCCTCACAAACGTTTTTCCTTTAAGGTTTTTTGTGAGTTTTTTGTTCATTCCCATTTTATTTTCTTCACTCTCCTACATTGACATCAATGGAAATCTCAGCTCACAGGAAGTGCTAATAAAAACAGGAAATGCTTTTACAAGAAAAGTGGGTGGGGCAGAATAAGGTGAATACATTTCCTTTTCCGTTTCCTTTTTTGCCTTCATGTAATCTTTAGAGTGGAAACAGAACATTGACAGAATACCTTTTTATATTTGCAAAATGAGTCATGTGCAATGTTTTTATTTACATTGTGCTATCGGAGTAGTACTCGGTATCAGCGACTACTCTGAGTCCAAATATCGGTATCGGATCGGATGAGAGAAAATGGTATCGGAACAACACGAGTACCAGGGCTTAGGGAAGTCTGGCTGCGGCAGTAGCGTCCAGGCTGGACGGACTAACATGGACCAGGCCTGGGTCCATTCAGGGACCCAGTTCCAGGGTGAGCTGGGACAAGAAGGGTCTGGGCTCAAAACTGCTCACATGTTAAAGCTTCTAGCCAATAACCAATATACACCAAAAGTTCACTCAATGAAAGTTTTTTGCCATGTTCACCACAAAATGTGCAAATACCGAATTCACATGAGCAATTGAGATGTGTGGGAGGTATTATATTTTGAGAGCTAGAAATGAGTTAGGGCAGGAGCTAACAGTTTCCATTCACCACTTCTTTCATGGATGGAAAACGGAACAACATCATCCCCTAATGCTTTGATTGTGTGTCGATAGGGTTTGCAAACATCTGATCAAAGGGCCCTGACAAAGTGCAGGTGGGTGCTCTCTCTCCTGTAAACATTACCCCGTGGTCCCATCTCCTCCTCTTCCTCTGTCCCTTCCTTCTCTTCCTCCCCCTTCCCTTCCTCTCTCGCTCCTCTTCCTCCTTGCTCCCTCCCTCTCTCTCTCACACACACACACACACACAATTAAAAATGCATCAGGGAACGGATTAGATGCACGATCCGCGGCTCTACTGATCCGGAGTGTGAGCTGTCACAGAGAGCACAGATAGAGCAGGGGGGGTGTGGGGGGGGCTGAGAGAAGACCCCCCCCCCCTCTTCATCGTCGCCTCTCTCTACTCTTGCTAGTCCAGGGACAGCTTTGCTTTTGCCATTTCAGACATTAAGGGGAGACACTGCAGGCTAAACTAATTTCTTTGAATTTGTTTGGGTCAGTTTGTTCTCTTCAAACAAAAACTTTCTCCTGGAAACAAATACATGACCTTGTCTTTACAATAAGGAGTGTAATTATTGCACTGATTCAATCTTTCTCCATAGAACTACTGTATACGGTTAATCGAAACTTCAATGGCCATCTGAAAAATCAGTTTTCTCTAGGGCTGTGGAAAATATATCGTTACTGATGCGTATCGTATTGAGGACCTGTATCGTGATGCGCAAAATATGAAAGAAAATGAATTAAATCTGTTTGTTTTACCCCATGGTTTATTTATAACACATGACAACGGTCACGAACTACTGCAATTGCAGGTTTCTGAACATATTTAGCATAATAAAAACTACTATTTATTGTCAACGTTTGAAAAAGTTCATACTGTTGTCTTAGTTGTTTTTAGCATTCTTTTAGTAAGACAGGGAGGTTTTGTTTACTTGCTTGACTAGTTTCAACTACTTCCTGTAGGAAGTAGTCAATCAATCAATCAATTTATTTTTGTAACACCCAATATCATAACAGAAGTCATCTCAAAGGTCGGTATGGACAAAAACAAATCAATATCAGACATCAAGAATGATCAAAATAAGTCACACACGAACGAAATGTCACAACCAGATGTAATGTCCCGTAAATAAGTAAATCACTTAGAGTAACAAGCTTAGTATCCCCCATCCTTAGACCTTCCTCCACGGCGAGGAAGAACCCCAAAAAAAACCCTGGGAAAAAGTTCGAAGGGATCCAATATAGAAGAAGGATCCATCCCCTTGGACGGATGGGCCAGAAGTAGTCAAGCAGGTAAACAAAACCTCCCTGTCTTGCTAAAAGAACGCTAAAATTATTCTATTTATTGTACCTATGAGATCATTTTTCTTCAGTTTCTTAGCCCTAATGTCCACATTAGTAGCCCCTACAGACTCCAAACTCTCCTTGGACCTAACAATATTTTGATAGTTTGTTCAGGGATTTTTCAATATTTAATTCCTAGCCTGATTTATTGAGCTTTAAACCCAAAAAACAAGCTGAAATTCCTTCTTATTTTTGTTGTGTTTACAGATTTATTCACAAATTATTCAATAATACGTATTGCCATACTTAGTGTTGGTAAGCTACTATTGTAGCCACATGATGCACATGATGTTGGCCAGTAGAAAGGACCTTCAGTCATGAGAATAATATGACTTCAATCACTATCAAATAATGATCAAGAAAAACATTTGACGAGTTAATTTGCAAAAACAGATAAGTGCCATTGAAAAAAAAATCGTAAAAAAACGTATGCTTGTAATTTTCTCTTTGTAGTGTTTTTGATGACCAGATCTATTTTACTGTTTTAAGTTTCTTCTATATCAGACAATAAGGTAAGTGATGTGTTGTTCAATTACCTTAACATGTTTCGAAAGCCGTACTGCTTCCTTCTTCAGAAGTAGATCTGGTTAGGGTTGTAGATCTATTTTAGTGCATCAGAAATATGAACTTGTTAATGATCAAATTTATTCAACTTTACTTTTCCTGTTCTGAGCACAATGATAAATATGTTCAACAAAACAGAGAAATCTTCTTTTGCAAATGAACTTAATTTGTCCAAATGTGTTCCAAATTTTCTTTTTGGAAATGTCTTTCTAAAACTGTTTCTCTCCCATAGAGGCGCCTGCTCCCACTGCAATAGAATTCAACCTATTGGGAGGTGTGGCCCCTGGTCCTTTGACTGGCCCCCATTAGGCCTGACTAGCCTAACCCCTGCTATATGTATTTACAGTCATAGTGGAGGTAGTTTGTCAGAATGCAGAACTTTCCTTTCAAAGTTCATCCAGTTTGTGTCTGATCACACCAAAGCCCTCGCAAAACCCGCCGACGGAGGTGATAATTCTTTGATGCTTTGTCACCCTTCAAACATTACAAATAATAATTGCATTCATTGCTAATTAATAAGCGCTGAATTAAAAGTTCGCTTTCGGCTTTTCAATGTGACTGAAAAATGAAACACCTTCTCTCCACGTTGCGGCTCGTCTCCATCGACGAACAAAAGTGTAACCGAGGTGAGAACTGTTTGGAATTGTAAAAATTTCAAGATAATGCCTCAACCTGCTTTACATACAATTATTTGCCAACGCACCTTTATAACATCACACACAGAGAAAACAATGGATTTTTTATGCCCCTCGGGGTCGGCGTATTAGCATTCGAGAGCCCGCCGCGTGATTCTGGGCCTAATTTGCGCTTACAGTTTATCATCGGGTATTTCATCACCTCCAGAAGTTTTGCACTGTCAAAACCTGGAGGAAGATGTGACTGTAGAAAGCCCACAGGTGGAGGCTCGGAGCGCGGGATTTTAACAGGAACGAGCAGCCAATCTTGGGAGATTTGGAGATGTTTTCGCTCGTATGCAAGGCAGCTGCTCGCGTTTGTTATGTCAGCGCAAAATGGGTGAAAAGTGGTAGTTTTGACGAACTTAGTGAGAGGTAGTTAGTCAGTGATTAGCAATTAGCCAATGTTGTCACACTTTTATGCCTCAAAGCTGCTGGTTCGTCACTCTTTTGCATCTGTTCATTTTGAGGTTAAAGGTACACCAGGAAACATTTCACCCAATAAATAAAAAGAAAAACAAGCATCTATTTTATTACAGATATTTTCTTTATCATTGAACATTGAATAATACATTAAAAAAACAAACATGTGTCTTTGCTGTCTCGATCTGACTTGCAACTCTCCTGGGAGCGGGGACGTCTCCATTGAGATTTTGACAAAAGCATCCAAATATTTTTAGGTGGCCATAATTGATGCTACAGAAGAAATATAAAAATATAAAAATGTGGAATTTTCGTTGATCTCAAAAAAGCTTTTGACACTATCAATCATCATATACTACTTAAGAAATCAGAACGGTATGGAATACGGGGGGGGGTTGGCTGGGAAATGGGTGAAAAGTCATTGAAGTGACAGTACAGTTTATACAAATGGGAGAGTTCTCTTCCAAATGCCTTGACATTGCTTGTGGCTTCCCCCAGGGGTCAGTAATGGGCCCTATATTATTTAACCTGTATATTAACAATGTCTTTAGTGTTTCTCAACTGGTAAAATGTATATTGTTTGCCGACAACACAAATATTTTCTACAGCAATGATAGTTTGGAACATCTCGTTACCACTGTGAATAACAAAGTAATGGGTGAAAAAGTTCTTTAAGTGACAGAGTACAGTTTGTACAAATGGGAGAGTTATCTTCCAAATCCTTGCAATACATTGCTTGTGGTGTCCCCCAGGGGTCAGTATTGGGCCTTAAATTATTTAACCTGTATATTAATGATATCTTTAGTGTTTCTCAACTGGTAAAATGTATATTGATTGCCGACGACACACATATTTTCTACAGCAATGATAGCTTGGAACATCTCGTTACCACTATGAATAACGTACTAAGTAAAGTCAATAAATGGATGGGAAGTAATAAGTTGTCCTTAAATTTTAATAAAACCGAAGTAATTCTATTTGGTAACTACAAATCAAACTACGTAAAACTGGTTGGGATAGATAGAGTAATAATTGAAAATGTTGTAGAAATAAAATTCTTAGGTGTGACGATAGATCATGACCATAGGCATATAACAACAAAGGTCTCCAAAAGTCTTGTGATAATTAACAAAGCAAAGTATATCCTTGACCACAGCGCACTCCATACCTAATTTACTGTGTAGAAGTATGGGGCAATAATTACAAAAATCCTGTCTATGGCCCTGCACTGAAGAAAGACAGAATGGTGTGAATAGCCTTCGAACAAAGTCCAGGTGATAGAAAGGCAATGAGCAGTGATGAGGTGTGGATAGCCTACACTGTTTTTCTTGTGTATTTTTATGTCTTCAGACTGCTGTTTTCCCTTCTGCAAACAAATTTTACTTTGTATACCAATAAAGAAACCTTGAACCTTGGATAGGGAGGGTAAGGTGTTTTTCTCCAACCTTTAGACTAAAGAGAGGTGGGACTTACAGGTAAACTCTTCCTACTGGTTCTCCATAAGACCCAAGTTCTTTGGATGAAGAACGAAACGTCCTACACTTACTACAGGGTATAGATAAAGACTGAAGAATCTTTTCCTACGATGGACACCTCCTGTACAACAATTGTCAATTTCTCTTTTGTAAATTTCTTTCAAATACCGTTTCTCTGTCATGAAGTTGTACTGGCAACCTAGTGACCACAGTTCCTGTCCTGATGACCCTTCTGCCCCTCTATCGTTTTTGCCAATCTCTCCATCCGGTCCGGCCCTGCTGGGATTTGCATTTCTTCTAACGTGACGCTTTCGCACACACAAAAAAGACAGAGATAAGTAGAACGCAGCGACGGGGAGGGGGCTGATTTAGATGAGGGTATATGCTTACGCTCGTGCTCGCGCGTCCGTCTATCTGACTACGCGGAGGGCTGCGGTGATGTGGGGGAGCAGTGTGTAGTCGCTAGATTAAATTTCGCCGTCTAGAAAATGAGGAGGGAAAAAAAAAAGGTTCCCGGGCCCCCTATCTGACGGAGTCTACTGGGGAGATTTTTATTCTGATTCTTGTTCGAATTGTTTATCACTGTGACAGAGCAGGCCGGGCCCCAGATAAAGGCAGCGCTCCATCACGACGCTGACAGTGGTACGACACGCGCCGCAATGAAAGGAAACCGGGGAAATATTATTAATAGATGCCGACTTGATTTGCCTGTCAAGGAAAAAGTGGGGGCCCGGGTCCGCTGATTGCGCGCACACACGCGGGCCGCTGTGAAGTTCTTGTCCAAAAGGAAAAGCTATTTTTCATTAAGTGATAGAAGTCTCCCCTCTCACTCCCATCAGTGTTATTTTCTTTTTTCTCTCCGATCTCCTCCGTTCCCCGTCGCTTTCCAAGGAGCTGATAACTTATGCGTTTTTTCCTCTCTTTTTTTTTTTTCATATTCTAAGCATGCCGGCTGACGAGGGTGCGCGGGGGTAGACGGGATAGGTGCGGGAAAGGGGAAAGTTATCTCACCTTTGACAATGCGGACAATCTCGAGCCGGTATCGTATTGGGTAAAGCCGCGATGATACAAGCCTTTAACAATCGGACTATCGGGCTGGGCATCTATGCAGCCAAACAAACTGCCATGGGATATGCAACAACCAAATAAATATGGAAAAAAAAAAGTATGTACATAAGGTTTTTCGTTTGATAAAAAAGGCCATTGCTTACTGTTGATAGCAGCAGCATGCATTGTAGATGTGGATGTAGGTGGTGCACCACTTTCATGTGAAATTGAACAAACACTGTTGGCTGGCAAGGAATGGCTTGCTTACTAGTGTCATGAATCCAATTTCAGTTTTGCAGACCTATATTTCCACTTTTCATCAAAAATAAAGTGTAATCTTCTGATGTAGAATCTGAATTATTCCGATATACCTGCATGTTCAATTCTAAAGGTCTAATGTGTTAAAAAGCAAATTAAACTGAAAATGTAACTGTGTAAGAGTCTGTTTTCAAAAATTGTACATGTAATTATAAGTATTGTATTGTGATTTTTTACATTTTCTAAGCTAGTTTAAGATTAAACATGACTAGAATTGCCTCTATTTGAACAGACAAGATCCAATTTTATGAAAAGAGCAGGTTTAACTAGCTAAAAAAAATAGTACTTTTGGTTAACAGCTCAGTAAACCAAACAAGGACTTAGAAATCAACTAATATTTCTGGAAAAGGCTGGATGGAAAAAAAAATACTTCCTTTGAAGTTACAATTGCCCTTATACATCTTTGACATTACATTTTTGTTTGAACATTAGATTTGCTCGTTTTATTGGCTTATCTTGTTGTGATATTGGGCTGTACACAAATAAATTGATTGATCGATGTATTTCAAGGTGAAACGTTAAGAGACTAATCTTTTAAAACCTAAGAAAAAAGAACATTGCCTGCTGTGTCCCGTCTGAGGGTGGGCGTAAAAAAATATAATATCTTAATATTTTGTTGGACTTTCTCAATAACGATAACCAGGTGATGTTTTTGCAAACCATCAAAAATATGCAAAAATGTGCTGGCAAACTTCTTCATTTAGATTGCTGTGTCGTCAAAAAGATAACTATCTTGAATAAACAAAAAAAATAGTGCAAAAAAAACACTATTATACCAAATTTTGAGATTATTTTCAAATATATTTAATTTGTATTTTGTGGCAGACATTTTAGCAGCTTTTTGTTGATTTCTTGAAATAAGGTACATGTACTTAACATTTGTGTAGGGCCGGTCCAGCTTAATAAGCTGACTAGGGGCAGCTGTTTAGGGCCCCAAGGCCACCAGGGGCCCCCCAGTAGTGCATACATTTCCCTCAAATGTTGAATATCTCCTCAAAATTACTACAGTTCAAAATAAGTTTAGAAATTAGTAAATATTTTCTTAAAATTGGCCTTGATTTCAGTAAATAATTTCAATAATATTCCTGTCAGTGGGGTCAGGTTTTTTTTACACCTAAAAGTAACTAAATTAAGATGTTTTTTTTTTTTTTTTTAATCTAATTTTGAGTACAATTTCATATTTGTTTCTTAATTTAGAGTTAGTAAAAAAAACCCTTACCCCTTTTGTACTAATTTCTAGATTTATTTTTGCAGCGTATAGTCTACTTTCTTTTACAAACATAATCCGGAAGAAAGGTATGGGAATTTACTCATTTTTCGGAATATAAATGTATCCAAAATATGAAATTTAAGTTGAAGCGAGGGGCCCATGACATAATCCCGCCTGGGGCCCCCTGAATGCTTGCGCCGGCCCTGCATTTGCACATCTTCCAAACAACAATTAGAATATTATCTTGTAGACAATCTTGCCTTAAATAACCATTCAGAAACCAGTATGCACAACCCACAGATTAAGAAATTAAGCCATTCCAGTTCGAGAATGTATTTTTCGATGCTCCTTCTCGTCGTCAGGGTCAGAAAGTTCTCTCCAAATCGCTCTCCCGAAAGTGGCCCAGGTGCGACAAAACAAAAGTCCCTCGCTCTCTCCCCCCTGACTCACTCGCCGAACCCAAAGCGGCCCGTAAAAAACGCGATTACAGCATGTTCGGATACGGCGGGGCGCGCTTTATTTTCGGAGCGCTGCATTACTAATGGATATACAGGGAGGCGCCGATTTGCACCCGCCCACGTGCACTACACGGGCGAGATACGAGCTATGCATCAAATCCATGCAGAAAAACCATAAAAGAAGAAGAAGAAGAAGAAGAAAAAAAAAACAACACTTCTCATCCTCCCTCCTCCCCGCTTTTACCCTCTGAGCGCGACGCAAATAGACACACACACACACACACACACGAATTTCGGCGTTTTGGTTTGAAGTTCATGCAGAATTTAGACAATAGGAGCCTCTCTGTGTTCGTTCTTGTCTCAAAATGCATTTCATAATTCTGTTGTATTAATACGAAGCTAGTTTCGACCTGTTGTGGACACACAGCACGCTGGGTGAGTGTTTAATCTTTTTAATCTGGAAGTTGGCAGCCAGATCCACGAAGATTCATTTAGTTTTCGGTATTTTTTTACGTAGTTGTAGTCACAAAAATGACTAAATAACTAAAACGACACCAGGACAAGATATCTACTGGAAATAAGATCTAAAAGTGTTGGGGGACTGAAATTCAAGAAAAAAAAACAAAGGGCTATATTAAAGAGCTATTTTTATCCATCATTAATTAATCTCTCATAATATACCTAGTATTAAGTGTGTAAGAAAAGACAGATTGCAGGATAAATGGATGCAAATCTAAATATAATTTGTCAGCAGAATCATGGAAACTGAATTTGGAAACTACATTGTGTGAAAGCGTGTGTGTGTGTGTAAAACTCTCCAAAGATGACGACGGCCTTCAAATCTTTCTGTCAGAACTCAAAATATTCTGTCATAGGCTTTGAGAATTTCCAGTTAATGTAACCTCTGTTCCAGACCCAGACAAAAATCAAGTCAAAACCAGGTTGTGGAGTGTATCATAAAGACAGATGGCTGTTTCATCCTTTAGATATGCATTAAGAACTCCTATGTTCTTCTTCTTCTTCTTCTTCTTCTTCTAGGGGCAGTTTTCATGCATCACAACTAATCCATACAGCATAACTACTTAGCCAAGCCGAGCCAGGCCTAATGTCATCCCAGACATGACCAAGTCTAAAACTACGGCAAAGAAAACATGGATCTTATCTTAATACGGTTGAACAATATGTCAACAGCTCTTGTGCCTGAGCAGTGCATACAGATGGTGCTGCTGCTTCATCCTTCAGTCATTCACCAACGTGAGACCCCGCAGCTAAAGAGGGGAAGAAAAAATATTGAATGGTATCAATTTGAAACATAAATATGAGAGAAAAATGCATTGCACATTTTTTGTTATTGTCATATAAAATCAAAGCATCAATGGTCACAATTGGGAACCTAAATATTGGATAGAGCCAGGTTTAAATATATGGTTGTGTTGTCGCAAGATTAAAACAATTTTGGATATCTTGGTTTGAATGAACTAATTCATCTGTAAACATTCAAATTTGGTTGTGTTTTCGGATTCAAAACGTAATAAATCAGGGAGAGATCATCATCACAATGTGAGTAAAACGCATTCAAATGGTCACTGACGGCACAGATCCATGTTATTTGGGGAAACGTTGAATCGGTGCAATAATTACACTCTTTATTGTAAAAAAAATAGGTAATTTATTTGTTTCTAAAAGGCTCTGCGCAGGTGTCGAGCTCCCAAAGTATTTTTTATATGGCACCACGCAGTAACGAAGAAGGGCTAACACACCCGAGATATTTTCAGGGCTATTTTGAACAATGGAGGAAAGATGGGAAAGGTACTTGAGTATATTCCAAGTCCTTTGCCAATGTTTGTTGTAATTGTGCCTTAATAATGTACATTATTAGCAACATTTCCAATTACTACATGTTTATAGTTTATCTTTTAAGTATTTGACCTTCATTTTAATTATTCTGAACTGGCAAGTGAAAAAATCTGCCAGTGAATGCGTCAATTCAAGTCCAAAAACAATCTCTAGTCATCTTTACCATGCAACTTCGAACTCATCATGAACTTATCCGGGATGTGCGTGTCAGACTAACCCTCGTGTATCGTTTCCAAAAGGTGAAAGCAAACTGTCACAAAATCTGAAAATTGAATTTGAATATGAATATTTCTAGGGGCTAATCTACATAACCACTAAAATCTGGACTAAACCAAGTCCGGATTTACCCAGACATTGAAGGGACTATACCTGATTGTTTCCTAGAACTACTTTTTTCCCTTTTGAGTATACTGCAAACTCCGACATTACTGGAAATCTAAATACAAAGTATTTATTGTCAATTTCATGGTTTGAAGGCTAGTTTTCTTGCATTTCTGTGACTGTGACCCTAAAAAGTGACCCCGCCAGTTGTGAAATGTGCTTATAAAGTCATCTCTAAGAAGAAACATGATTTTAGTAATGTATTAGAACAGTTAGTGATGAGCTCAGACCACAAGCATCAATTTACCCGCTCCTTCTTCCATTATTTGTAATTTTAAAAAAAATCATTGAAAAATCAGGTATAGTGCCTTTAAGATTCTTATCAATATGGCACATTATGTCAACAATACATTTAATTTAGCTTCCTTGAGTTTTTGTCTTGTAAACATGGCCTATACAAAGCTTCATTGTAGACAAAGAAAAACATAATTACTAGTGCTGTCAAAAATATCGCGCTATTATGGCGTTAACTCAAACCAATTTTAACGGCCTCCTTTTTTTTATTGCGCGATTAACGCCGCCCATGCATCACCCGCGCCGCCGAAGACTTTAGCGAATATCTCCGCGAGTAAATTGTCGTAGAGACTTAATGCGTTGCGAAGAAGAGGGTTTGCGCTTTAAAATGTGTCGAACCATGTCCTGCTAGGCCACCGGGGGGCGATGTAACGTCGCGTTGAAAATTCGTGTCAAAAAGTGCTAAGGTAGAATTTTCAAAACTGCTGACTCTGCTCTTTACACAGTCGCACAGGGATTCAACTTTTTTTTTTTTTTAATCAAAAATGCAAATATATGGAGAATAAACACA
>OMNZ01092227.1:6006-24717 GCA_900303255.1 Lesueurigobius sanzi
AGATGTTATTTGCATCAACTGATTTTGAGACAAGGACTACTTGGAAACGAGGGACACAAGTCAGCAGCACAACATCAGAACAAAATAGCAGAGAAGTGATTTTATTGAAATCTGTTCTCTGTGGCTAGATGAGAGGCCTCCATGTTTCAGAGAAGTATTGGTATATTTAAAAGCATACATTTTGTGTTTGAAAATTGGGTGTATTTTCAGTATATTCAGTGGGCATGTGTCACAGTTCATTTCTATACTGGACATTCACGTGTGATCAAGAAAAAAGCATAAATTGCTTACTTTGCGTTGTCTTCATCTTAGAAGTCCCAATATGTCCCTTTCTGTTGTTGCCACAAGCTGATGTTTCTTTAGCGAGCTGCGGGAGCCTCCAAGTCTTTGTGTGCGAGATCTTGCCGTGTTCTTGCCCAGGCAAGATGCCCGTGGTCCTGCCAATGTCTACTCCAAATCACGGCTCATGTCTATGGAGTCTCCTGCCATGTTTACCCCCTTTTTTTTTTTTTTTTTTTTTTTACAAACGTCCATATGAAAGTGGCGAAAGACCATTTAGGGTAACCACAGGCCGAGAGGGCTCTCTGAACATGTAGTTCTTTTTTCTCCTTCCCTTCTGCACTTGTAGGCACCTGATTGGCTCTGTGTTGGAGTGTTCTCATGACTCCTAGCTTATGCTGTAGAGGGTGGTGAGAGTCAAACATCAGGTATTGGTCGGTGTGCGTGGCCTTCCTGTGAACCTCTGTTTGAATTTGTCCACCTTCTCCCATGATTACTTTGCAATCTAAGAAGGCTATTTTGTTCTCTTTATCTTCCTCGTAAATTGAATGTTTGGGTCTACTGCATTGATGTGTTTTGTGAATTGCTCTATTTCTAGTTTTTTGATTTTAACCCATGTGTCATCTATATCTAAACCAATGGCTGGGCTTTGTGTCTGTAAAGGATGTGAGAGCTATCTCCTCTACAGTGTTTGGTGTAACGAGTTGCAAAGAAACGTGTTACACTAACGAAACTACTTTTTTCGGTAACGAGTTACCTACCGATGATCTAGTAACGTAATGCCGTTTGTTTTTCGATCCGCCGCAACGTTACTTTTTATTTATCATGGCCAGATGTGACCATGACACTCGATCGTCTGTTCATTTCCAGTTCCATATAAAAGTGGCCAATGTGCCCTTCTGCGCTCCAGTGGTAGTCTGGGTCATCCCCTCGCGATCTTTCCCAGGAAGAATGATCCAAATCCTGGCCCATGTCTATGGAGAGCTCCTGCGATGTCTATCCTCCTTTTTACAAATGTTGTCCATATGAAAGTGGTGGCAAGTATCATACATGAGAGAAATGCTGCATATTCAACCTCGTTCCGCCGCCATTTGAGCATAGAAAACAAAAATTTTTTTATTTATTTTTTAAACGTGCGCTACGTCGCGGCGCTACGTCGCGGCGCTACCTCACTGCGCTACCTCACTGCGCTACCTCACTGCGCTACCTCACTGGGCTACCTCACTGCGCTACCTCACTGCACTACCTCACTGGGCTACCTCACTGCGCTACCTCACTGCGCTACCTCACTGGGCTACCTCACTGCGCTACGTCACCGCCAACTACTTGATTGACAGTCGCTGAGATGTAAATGAGGACTTTATCTCAGATTTACCTCTTCCAAAGGGCCTACCTTCAAATGGCCACAACTTCTCCATGTATTATCAGATTTTCATGCCCCAGAACTGACTTGTGTCACGGGTCACATTTAGGAACAGTTGTGCCCAAAGTCGAGAAGCATAAAAGTAACATAAAAGTAACGTAAAATTAACAAGTAACATAATAAGTTACTTTCTTTAGAGAGTAACTAAGTACAGTAACAGGTTACTTTAAAAAAAAATGAACAACTAACGAGAAAAGTTAGTTCCCCAACACTGCTATCTCGTCGATGTAGAGGTTAGCTACTATGGGAGAGACTGGGGAGCCCATCGCACAACCATAAATCTGTCTATAAAAGTTACCCCCCCCCCTTGATGGCTTTTCTGATTCAGCAGTGGTACTTATTACTTTCAGCACGGATGACCCTGACTGGGATTGGGACAATGAACCGAGACGACGGAGCGTACACCCTTTCTCACACCTGGGACACCGTCCTGGAGAAGGCGTAAATCCATATAAGCAGCCTCGGACACTTCACCATCACTTGAAGACCATAGGAGTGGTTGAAACTAGTCAAGCAGGTTAACAAACCTCCTGTCTTTCTAAAAGAACGCTAAAAACAGTTTAAACTAAGATGACAGTACAAACTTTTTCAAACGTGGATAAAATACAGTTGGGATAGTTCTTTATGTTCTGTGATATTTATTATTCCTTATGTATGGTCTAGTAGGCCTAAGTTTTAGCAAAAAAACTATATCTACAATAGAGTTTTGCTAAAACAATTTGTTGATGCAAGCACTGAATGTGCTCATGTTTTGAAATGTTTCTTCCCTGTGGAGCTCGTGAGCTATTGCCGATATACTGTAATGGTCCACTGTCATAACCAATGTCTCAAATCTGCACAAAGAGTAAACTATATCCCACCATTGGATTATTTTTAAACTATCAATATCATATTGACTGCACCCACACTTTCTCATCTTGTTCTTTAACAAATCAAAAAAGACAACCAGACAATCCATTTTACAAAATACACTTCTTGAACATAAACCAAACATTTGGCGCTGTAGGTTGGTGAAACGCTACTGTGACTCCCACTAAGACGCTTTTGTAGCACATCCGAAATGCCCCCACAGCTAGCCCCACCCTCCTCAAAATGCCAGTTTCATATGGATGATACATGGGTTTCTTGGAATACTTTTGCGTCCTTAACCTGGTTACACACTAGAGGATTTTAGCCAGATCTTTAGTCTCCCTGAGTTTGAGGAGGCGTAGCTCAATAAAACTTTCTCACATGCCATGATTTGTTGTGGGACTCCTCATGTGTGTGTATGTGTTTGGTCTGTGCACATATTTTACATCTCAAAAGATTTAAAATCCTGTAGTTCCCAGCTAAAGTGAACAGAAAGGTATAGCACTTTTAAGCTGATGAATCCATGTTGCTTCTCTTCCAAAACTGGCTACAAGACATCGACAATTATCTAAATCTTAAAGAGGGAAGGAATGCCATCTGCGCCGACGCCAAGAACCATCCCGTACAACCCTGGTACAACCCTATAGCGTCTCACCCAGGGACTCTACGAAAAATCTGTCCACCCACTAATTACTAACGCCTTTTTGTTCCCGAAATTATCTGCATGTCCACTGCTGCATTTCACAGCAAATTAAGCATGGAAATCCCCCTCTAAAAAGACAATAAACGGGCCTTAAATTGTGTGGACTGGGCCTGCCTTTGTCCCGTCCCTAATGCCGGAGAAACTAAGAGGATGCTTCTTTTATTTGCGGAGTCTTTCTGTTTTGGAGAAAGCAGACAAACGCGGCATTGTTTTGGCGCCGCTGTGAGCTGCTGATAAGCTGTCAGTATTGATGCCAAGTCTATAGAAAAGGCATTGAGCTCTGTCTTCCACGCACACTTGCCGCTGACTGTATGGGAGAAGAATTAGCAGAAGAACAGTTGTTTCGGAGAACACACTTGTCCGTGTCGCGCAGAAGTGTCTGGCCGTTGTAGAAAGTGTTTAAACAGGGAGATCATAGATAAAATGGCCGATGATGGACAAATGCTTCACGGCTAGGGCTGGGATGACAAGTTATGCCCTCAACACTGCAAAAAATACTCAACGGAAAGTATTTATTCATAAAAGATAGTTTTAATTTCAGGCTCCTTTTTCACTAGTGACAGCAGGAGTCATGCTGCCTTCATGTGCTGTGGTAAAGATGATCCTCCCAGTTGCGAAGTGGAAATTAAGAGCGCATTGTGTTCAAGTGCTTTCGTGTCATAGCAAAGTTAAACATTGAAAAACAGCACACTGCAAATGAGTAAATTTGTGTGAGAAAATAGTTTACAAACCACAACTACTTATTTGCATCTGCTTTGTTAGCTAAAAGTTTGTTTGTTTTTTATAAAACGCTAAGTGGAAATCAAATTAAACGTAGACAAACTAAATATAGCCTAGTCTATGCTTCATAACAATCTGCTAAAAGTATGATGGCAGCTCTTTGTCTTGTTGAAAGGTCAAAGGTTATCTCATCTCGGTAACTCGAGTATCACAATTGTTTTCCAGTGGAAAATACAAGAGGAGGTGGCGTTCATGGGCAATTTTCTACTGGACAAGTGGTAAATGGTCACATTTATATAGCACTTTTCTACCTGCTTTAGGCTCCAAGGAACCACTCACCCATTCACACTCTCATCCATACACCAGTGTACGCAGGCGCTGGAGGAGAGGTGGGTGAAGTGTCTTGCCCAAGGACACTACGGCAGTGCACTCTACAAAGTGAATTATTGTAGTCTTGGAAGTAGAACATTTGCATTGCTTATTATGGCTTAATTCTCTCTGCTGCAGTTGTGATTTTCATTTTAAGCTTCACTCCAAATGTCAGAATGTTGAATTAGGTCAAAATACTCCCTTGCTTAGAGGGACATTTTCTTATTAAAACAACTACAGTGAAAATCTAGTTGCACTGACACAAAAAAGCACTTCCACAACTCAATGTTTTGACTCTGTATCTGGCTCCACCCACTCAACACATCAGAACCATGAGTGAGAACAGCAGGATGTTGAACAGTATGGGCCCTTTATTTGAACACTCTGAGGCCACATTACACTTGTTCATCTGTCACAGAACGACAGGTGAAGGAGGAAAGGCTTTCATTTGTCATTTGACCCGAGTCACTTCTTAGGACTGGGTCAAGAAATAAATAAAAAAGAATGCTGAAACTTAACTATTTGATATTTGATATATGATATCTGATTCAAATTTCAATTAAACAAAGAAAATCCCTGTAAATGTTGTTTTGTGTGTTCTTCTTTGTGGACAATATCAATGAAAGCAACTGAAATAAGTAAGCAATCGACTCAATATGTAGATCAATCCACATATTTTTTAAATTGACTTCAGTTAATAAAAGGTTTTACTGTAGAGAAAACCAAGTGACCGAACATTAAAAGAAGCAATTGTTTGAACACAATTTCACTTGAGTTGATACAACATAAAAAGTCTGATGGAGAGGGTTGCCTCAATTTTTCTCATTGGGTTAAGTCATTACTTTTTAGAGTGTGTGCGCCTGCAGGAATCTAACCATAAACCCTCCGGTTTCAAGATGACCCACTCTACTGCATGCGCCACTGTTGCACTGTTACCATAATTTCGATACGACATTATTACTGGAGTTTAAACTGTGGCAAAGAATATCATACAATGGACAAAAAAGCACCTAAATGTGTTAAGAGAAAAGGAATTCGAGGTCCACTTTCTCTAGCAGAACGTTTGCCTGGTAATACATCATGACCGATGATGCACACACGGCCATGTCGCGTAGGACCTGCATTTTCTGGTATAAATGTGATGTTTATGAGGATAAAGTTGGATTTAAATCAGGACTAAAGAGAATCAAGACCAACACTAAACCATTGTCGGAACCAGGATGTAGCAGGATATGAGGCAGAGTCGTGCAGCGCTCTCTGCACAGCAACACACCAATCAGCCCCAGAACAGCAGTCACCAGTTTGCACAAGGAACAGCACACTATCAAAGCATGTAATTCTACAAGCAGGAGACTTTTTAGGCACACATTTTAGTCACTCTTCTACAGTCAAAGACTTGTGAAGTTGCTCCTCTGTTTTGCATCTGACTTTCGGTTTCCTCCGAAAATATAATCCACAGAAAGAGGGTCCAGGTTTTTCAACCTTTACCTTTCATTTCCATTTTTGTTTGAGAAGATTTACAAGCTAAACTTACTGCACAAACATAAGTGTTCTGCATTTGTCACACGTCAACTATGCAGACCACTGTGACGCTGAGGGGAGACATAAGGAGACTCTACCACTGATCCAGGTCCAGGGTCTGCCTCTGAAGCATAAATGAAGCCTGCAGTCAGGCGGGGACTACCAGGATAGTTACCCTAGGCCCCAGGACCAGGGGGGCCCATGAAAGAGCCCATTTTATGTTAGAAATTATATAAAATGGGGAAAGGGGCCCTTGTGAAGTCTACGGCCATGCCCACAATGATCACAGATTCTCAGCCAATAGAGTTCAGGAAAATCCACTGTTGCCATGTTTGTAGCTACTAGCAAAGGTTATAGACTAACATTGGCAAGATACATTATAAAAAGTGGAGAAAAGAGCCGTGGAACAGCTCTGTTAGCTGCTGAGTCACTGCTGTAATACATCTAACTCACTGCAGTGTCAGAATGCTTTTATATAAACGATAACTCCAGTATTTTACCTTTTAAACCTCCTTTAGTTTATTATAGAAAAAAAACTTGCTGCTAATCCCATAATGCTTTGCGATATGACGTCACGATCCTGAACTCTATATGTCCAGGTGACTCCAAAAAATCCATGAAATTGATGTACATTTGGATATTGTTTTGGAAATATTGATTGTTTATTGCACTGAGGTCAAACTTACATGAAATACAATAGTAATTGTACATCTGGCAACCGTAGCCATTTTCATGAGTTCAGAAGAAGTAAGACTTATACAAGATATTTGTGAAACCTCAAAGACGCAGAACATGTTCCTTCAAGAGACTTCAAGCCCTGTTTACAATGGAATCCCCTGGGCCTACAGTATCCGAGTGTAACCCAGTTCCTGACGCGCTCCTGCTCGGCCTACACTCCGTCTTGGTGGCAGACCTAATGAAGAATTCCAGTGTCCAGCGCGGCGCGGACAGAGGGATTTTTCATCTCGTAATGTTGCCACGGGTCATTAGCCAAGCCGGGCCGATCCGCGCCGTGAGAGCGGGGGCTTGTCATGTGGACGCAGCACCTCCATACATCTCCCACGCTCCGCCCCCTTCCAGCGGGACGGGTCGCTGGTTCAACCCCTGGGCGTGTCCCGTCTGGTGGTCCGCTGCCCCCCTGCCCCTTCCCCCGTTCCATACCACATATAGGCCACTGTACACACACACACACACACACACACACACACAGGACTGACCCACTTACTGATGTTAGAGAGATGTTAGAATGGCCAAAAGTTTGTGTTCATGTGACGTCAGATAGGTCATGGCTCTGTGCTCTAATTTTCCCATTTATACCAAAAAAAACAGAGGAACTAGTCCAGTTTAAACTATAAACAGTGGTCCAAACTAACTTTCCATCCAAGGCTGAAACAACTACTTGATGATTGAAAAACTTTTAGTAATGTATTGTTAATTGGTGTTAAAATGACCTGTCTGTGCCCTCATGTTCAAATCAGAGACTGGTTTTACATCAGTTATAATATTGATATATTCAAAAACAGTCACACAGTTAAAACCATATTGGAAATGAACATAAAGAGTTACTCCCACACCCTGAGCGCCTGTGTCTAGTCACATCCTAATGCTAGTGCAGGCTCCAGTTAAAGCTCAGTGACTGGATTCTGGTTTCTGATATATCAAATGAGGAATGGCTTGTCCAAGTGAAACTTATGCTTGTGCCTATTATCATGCCAAGTTCATAAACCACCAAGAGCACCCTACAAATATTCTTCCTCTTTTTTATGTAAAAGGACTGATTACAAAGTTTAGGCATTAGGTAAAACAAAAGTAAAATAAATCCCATTTTACTTGAAGCGAGAAGAAATTTCTCAAATTTAGGTAAAATATTCTTAACCCTTTAACCGCCAAAGTTGCCAAAATGCACCCATTTGGCAACTTTTGCGTTACTTTGGCGCCTGCCATTAGGTCAAGAGCGATCTGAACAAACACATTATTAAAAAAAAATAACAATGGATATCTGAAATAAAGTGGGTGAACGTTTAGGTCTAACTTGGAGATGTGAGAGGAACTGGTAAAACATTTATCTGTTGTTCTCTATGGCTAAAAAACAGTTGGCGGTTAAAGGGTTAATTCCAGTTATTTTATCTCACCGAGATACATTTTATTTTGTGTTCAAGAGCTTATTACCCTTTGATAAGTGTGTATCTAACTAAAATATTGGTTCATAATTAATCAAATGTGTCTACAAATACTTGGCCAAATATTTTTTGGGGCAAAAAGCTGCTGTTTTGATGATTCTTGACTATGTTCAGGGTCTTTTCATGAATGAGATCCGGTTCGAACCGTGCACCTAAAAGAGCCATTCAAGTTTAGAGACATATTTCATGCCTTTCAGGGACAAGACTGCATTTACAACTGACCTTCATCAATCACACGCATTAGGGACATGTTTGTAGATTTTTTAGGGTTACAGAGTTTTAATAAGAACCATGGAGACACAGGGACAATTGCAACACATTCAACTTCTAATTTTAGTCTAAAGGTTATCAGTGAAATTAAAAATAAGACTCTATAAAATTCTAGTCCAAGGTCACATTAACGGCTACAGGCCAAGAGTCAGACTGGGATTAAGGCTGGATCAGGGTTTGAATGGCAAAAAGCAGCAGAACATGTCAATAATAAATGGTCAACATCTTTGTGACCCCAAGGTGACCCTGTCTCTGACCTTATAACCCCACAACAAACACTGAGGTCTCCCTGATACAGCCAATTATGCACAAATCAAGGCAAGTGCAGGTGAATTGGGAAAATATTTAATTGAGTGACATAAATATGACAAAAAATGTATCATTTTATGAATAAAACGTAGGTATTTTATGCATAAAAATGTTAAATGCTAAAATTTCCTATATTTTTGGTGACGACATCTAAATAATGACTTGAGCCAAGTAAATGTATGGTTTATTTTGTTGACAGATCAGATTCTGTTTTTGAATAAGATAGTTATAGTAGGGCTGGGACAAAATATCGATTTTCAAAGTATTGCAATACCCGATAGCCGCGATACCAAGTATCAATACTTTATTATTGATGATATGTTTAAATTACGAATATCTCCGGAACCAAAAGAAATGAGCCCACCCATGTCCTTCTAGGCCTCTGGGGACCAGTGCAAAGTCGCATTGAAAATGTGTCAGCTGCCGTCTTAAATAATTGATCATTGAAATAGTTTTCAACTATTTTAGTAATGGATTAAACGTTTCTGGCATAATAGACTCAGACAGAGGAACAATTACATCAACATTTAGGATTTTTGTGAAAAAACTATGATAGAATTTTTTTTTTTTTACAAATATTTTAGCTCTGATTGTTCCAAATATTGGAATGTAGGACCATAATCTAATCAGAGCAGAAAGAGGACTCTCTCGCTCTCTCACTTTCACAATCCCAGACTGATTTTTAGAAGTTCTTAGCTTTCAAATGAGAAATGACATGTGAAACTTGAACAAAGAGCATCTACAGACAGTTAAGTTTACTCTATCAACACGGCCTCAAACAGCGTCACTTTAGCTTCATGTGGCAAAAAGTCTGTAAAAATGACACTTTCCAGGCACCTTTTGTCGATCAACCGATGAATCGATGACCTAAATAATGGTTAGTGACAGCCCTACAGCGACCGCTCCTATAGAACCTCAAAAATGAGGCGAAATTTGATTAAGATTTATTCACTAATAACTAGTTTATTGAAACAAGTTAGTTGTTCTTTGCTCCTGAACATTTGAGTAGTTTCTGTTTCATTATGATTTCAAAAGAGTAAACTCAGTTCTTTCGCAATAAATGGCTTCACACAAACCACTAACCATGAAAATGGCCAAAAGATTAAAAGGGTATGTAAACTTTTGGCCACAACTATATATAATCTTCTTTATTGTAAGTGCCAAAATACCATTGTCAAATCAAGGGCAAATCTACTTAAATGTGACCTATTTTTAGCTCATGTTTTGCAGTGTACTTACCTACTGTGTCTCAGCAATAATGGGACCCGCTGACAGAGCCTTCGTTCACCAAACATAATCTACTTGTTCCCGTCGTACCGTGCCAACGGCTCCAACATCCAGGCTTTATTTGTTGTCCACATTGTCGCTTCAACCCGAACCGTGAAAATCGCGCTCAAAACAACAACTGCCAACTCCAAACGCGCTCCACCCTTCCCAAAGCCAATTAGTCCCGTGCATATCGCTTCATCTAAATTGAATATACCACAAAAATTGGCTCTTCTCAGAAGCCTCGCTCCTTATCTTATCTGTGGGCCATATCTTATCCGGGGCATCTGGCTTTCTAACTGCGCTGTGTGCATGTATTTTCACAGTCATTTACAGCAGTGGGTTGGAGTGAGCCGTGGAGGAGCTGCAGAGCTGACACCTCCGCAGCTAAATGACGTTTATGAAGTTAAGACGCTTAAATTAAGGACAATTATCAGATAGGGCTTTTTTAATTACTGCGCATAGATACGCGATACGGAGGACAGGGGTGACGCAGCTGAGGAGAGGAGGCTGATTAAGAAGCAATTGGACAGATTTTAAACCATTGAAAGGATACATTGGGTGGCTCAGGTAGTGTGGGGTAAGGCAATGCCAAGTTCAAGGGTTAAATCATAACCTTCCAATGATGAGACGACACGCTCTCCCATCTGTGCCGCTGTCGCCCCCAACATTTAAAAGCATTTGAGGAATGTAACAAAGACAGAGAAAGTTAGGATATTGTCAATGGCTTTTAACACATTGAGTGCTGCGCTGTTTTCGGAATTTACTCGTAGCGTATTCTGTGTTACAGCTATGGACACATACTATGGCTCGTTTGAAAGGTGAGACTCTAAGCTCTCAGTGGGTGGGAATGTTTATTTCTAGATGCCTCTGTCCCTGAGAAATCCCAAGATAAACAGAGGCTGGTTTTCATCAAAATCACAGTTGTTTTTTTTTTCAAGAAACAGAGATATTGCATGTTTTATGAAACACGCCATTGCCTGTGAAGTTGGCCACAGAGGTGATGCATTGTTATATTGTTTTGTTGAAAGTGTCTGGTGGTGTGCAACCTGGCGTGATCGAGGGTGTACTGTATGTTCGCGTGCGCGCAGAGAGAGACGGTGACGTCACTCCCCGACTTGGCCGCTGTTTCAGAGATGCGTTGTTTTGGAGATTACGTTACTTTGTGGATTATAACCTGCTTGGATAAAATTGATATCCATTGTTTGGTGATCCCTGCTTCACAGAGCTGCTGGCACAACTTGGGTGCGACATCGCGTGGCACGGGATGGAGAAGGCATTTAACAGTAAATCTGGTGCAGATGGCCTCAACACTGCTAGTACCTGTAGCTATGACCCGGGATTGTCTTGTACCTTGTTAAAACCAAACCTGACGGGGTCTGGACTACACTCGATGAACTGAACTGAACATTTATCTTTGATTATTGAGGCCTTTAGCGCGTTGTTTTGTAATTGGGAATACGCTCAAGCATTGGGTGGGTTTCATCGCATAAGGAAGACAATAAAAGGCTTAACTTAAACTCAATGAGTTTAGGGTGGTCAGGGTTTAGAATTGACCTTAATTTCCTTCTGCAGGACGCAGTGGCAATTACACGCTATAAAACGGCACTGTGGTGAACAACAGTTCAGACATTGACGGCACTGTGGTGAACAACAGTTTAGAGTGCCAACTATAATGAAACCAAAGACAGGAAATACAGATCAGAGTACTTCAGCAGTAGAGAAATGACTAATGTGACAAATTCTACTCTATGTTTTTTGACAAGGGAACGGATGGTTGAAAAAAGTTGATTTAACTAAATGTTTCTGGAGGTGCACTCCCAGATTCCTCAGTTTATTATGAATGAGGAACAACACTAACAAAACTTACAATAGCGACCCAGCCCCTCATCTCCTAGTCTGGCATCCAGTCTCCTCTGTTTAGTCTGGAGACGCGGCCGCAGGAGCAGCTCTGCTGAGGCGGGACTAAGGCGGGACAAACCAGCCAATCAGAACACAGCGCGTCAGAAAAGTTGTTGACAGTGGAAATGGAGTTTAGTGCTATAGTTCTATTAATGATTTATGTTGTTTGTGTCTGAAAAGCTTACGAATTCAAGGCGTTATATCTAATTCTGTGCCAATTTTTGCTACTGCAACACAAGAGAAAAACATTTTTGAAAGATGTACAGACTTGGGCTTGTTTATTCAAAAGACCGAGACAAAGCCTGTGCGTGCAGGAGTTGTGTCAGTGTTATCACATTTTACCGCAGCGGAAACCAAAGGTGACGCCCGCTCAGTGAGATGCTCTGATCGGCCATTTTCAACTGCTCTTTCTGCTCGTCTACAGCACATCGCCACACCCCTCTTCTTTCAAACAGAAAAAAGTAGGTGTGGTTTACCAGGCTACTCATCTCCTGCCAATGGAAATGGAATGGAATATGTTTTTTATCATAACATTGTTTTGTGTAGGCTCTGAGTCGTACAGGAGTTTTCCATCATTGAGTCATCATCTGTATCCTATAGGCCCCAGTGTTGGACATTTCGCCTCATATCTAAGAAGCTTCGTCAGTGACACTGCTGATGAAGCTTCTTGGACATGAGGCAGAATACCCAACAGTACATATGACACTTGTTTGAATCCTGCCCCTACAGTTCTTATATTTCACCCACACTGCCTGTGTGATGTACTGCATTAGCTGAGTGAGTAGAATATAACAGATACTGTATGTGTTCCCATAAGTTAGTCCCAGGGCATAACAACAGAGAGAGAGGGTGCAGACGGAGTGAATAAGTAATGATCTACTTCTGTGCATATACAACATGGGTCAGGTAGTCTATTTTTTTTAATTAATTTACTGCCACAGTTTGATTTAGGCTGCTGGGGAAAACGTAGCACTGCAGTGTTTAAACTTTAGGATATCCATTTCAATGATGTCAAGCAGGAGGTGGACAAAGGGACATATCCATGGACATTTGTGGCCTCTGTTGACCAGGACTTGACCAAAGGAAGTCCCCGGGCCTTTCCCATAAACGCTCCAGTGCCTCCAGTGACAGATCTGAGATTTATCTGGACACTTCCTGCCGCTCTCCCTCCTACACAACCTTTCACCTCGCAGGACACTCCTGTTGTCCTCAGCAACTTCAGATACTTCAAAAACGCGGGAGAAAATAACTCCATTCTTACATTTCACATTTTAAGATATTTGCTTGATGGAGTTCAATTTGGTTTGAAATATCAACATTTTCCCATGTTTGCTGGAATGTTTACAAAGTCCCTCTACCTGGTTTTATTTATCTTTAGTGAAGTCACATTTATTTTTGCTGTGAAGATAAAGGATGTTAGAAAATGTTAGAAAAATTGGGAATTAGTTTGGACCACAACTAACTTTTGTTGAAAAAAGAAAGAAAAATAAATCAGGTATAGGACCTTTAGGAAATGAATCATGTTTCCATTTGACATATTAAAAATATAGTAGGCATTGACATGGCATTATATTTGATTTGTTTATAACTCTGCTTCAAAAAAATCATCTTTACTTGTTGCACAATGTGGCTACGCTATGCACTAGCACTTTTTATTTTAGACCCATTCAGATTATCATATTTTCTAAAAATGACGTGGTGGACAGGGAGTTCCTGGTGATCACTTACTTACTGTGTGTCAACAACTTGATGTAGGATATACAGTTGTGCACAAAACTTATGCATTTTGTAGAATATAACACAACAACCTTTATTTCTCTCATGGTTAGTGGTTTGTGTGAAAACCTGTTTGTTTATGCTTTTTAACTAGAAACTAGCCAAATGTTCCTGATCAAAAGTTTGCATATTGTGCATCTTGAAACAAACACCAATTCTTTCAGAGAGTCCTGTATTTCAGCTGAAGTGAGTTTTTCTTTGCTCCTGAACAGTTTTCCTGGCAGTTGTTGAAGGTCATGTAAACGTTAGATCAGGGACATTTGAGTAGTTTGTGTTTCAATATGATTAAAAAAAAAAAAAAAGTTTTAGTCATTCACTTGTTAACTAATAATCCAAACCATCGAGGAAGGGGGTACTTGGAGTATAAATAAAAGACAAAGAATGCTCTTTTGAAACATCTGATTGCACAGAAATATTACATTTTCAATGCAATCAATCATTACACAAGTAATTCTTATTTTAAATATACATATTCATTTTGACTGGAGAAAGAGTAGCATTTTATAATCAACCATAAAACTGTTCTGGCCTTTTTTATATGTTGTTATTTCAACTGTAGATTAAGCTAAAGTGGCTGTGCTTGTCTGTGAAACTTCAACAGTTTGGACCCGGAAGTACTTGGTTACTTATTAGCGGAGCATAGCCACATCGTGCACAACAAGCCATTTGGTTACACGTCCATCTCCAAATACCACTTCATTTCAGCAAGACAAGAATTGCATGTCCGGCGCGGTCTCCTCAGATAAACTCCAGTCTCGTCGGCGGAAACTGAAGATTAAAAGTGAACGACGGTCGGAGCTAAAGCCACAAGAGGAGTGCGGGAGGAAATGGAGTCGAGTTTGCTTCTGTCAGTCCATTAAACCTGGCCGTCCCACATCCTCTTGTCTCTCTGCCCCCTCCTCCGCCAAAGTACACAGCCTCCCTGCAAATCCCTTCACGCCGAGCCCACTCCGGACCAAGCATGTGTGAAATTGGGGAGTCTCGAAGACGACCCTCCCTTTACATGAAGGTGCACAGACCAGCGAGCGCACAGGAAGTGGACAAGATCAGAGGCAAGCGGCGGGTGGCTGCGGAGAGGGGAGTCCAGGTCAATGGGGCGAGGTTGTCAACGAAAACATTTCGTCAGGAGGAATATTTTTGCTGATGAATATTTGACTGAAACCAAAGCAGTTAATGAGACGAAGACTATGACTGAAATGTCCGTGTATTTTTGTTGACAAATAAAAACGAAAGAAAAAAGTAAAACATATGTATTTAAATCCACTGCCAAAAGAAGAGGTTTGTTCAAGTGGAAGAAGCTCCACGAAGCGTAGTATATGACTTGCAGTAATATGTTTGAAATCATTAAGAGAAATTGAAAGTTAAAGACTAAAACTAAATTAAAGTTTGTTAATGAGACTAAACCTATGACTAGAATGTCCAGATATTTCCGTCTAAATAAAGACTAAATAAAAAGGTTTAGATGGAACAAAAGTAAACGTCAGTGAATCAGTTTGAAAGAGCTTCATATCATTTATTCACAGCCAAAGGAACAGCTCTGTGCTCGGATTATGTGGGAGACGTTCCATGAAGCAGAGAATATTATATTATACTATAAATATGTTTGAAAACAATAGTATAAATGTAAAGTTTACTTGATTTATTTCAGTTTTAGTTGACTGAATTTATGTGGAATTTCTGTTGAAATTAGACTAAAGCTAAAGATTTTTTTGACTAAATCCTGACTAAAATTAAATTCCATTTTCATCAAAAGACTAAGACTAAATTAAAATGTGCTGTTAAAATTAACACTGGTGGTGGTCAGAGAGGCTGATGGTGCAGATTGGCAGCCTTGCTTCTGTCAGTCTGCCCCTGGGCAGCTGTGGCTATAGTAACCAAGTATGGAGTGAATGTAAAAGGTCCAGAAAAGCGCTGTATAAAACCAGTGCATTACTATTATTATTATTGGACGATTTGATGTCACCAAGTAATTAAGAGTCCAGGACCAATGTCAAAGTTGTTTGCCCAGGACCAATGTTACAGCCAGCCAATCAGGGGTCAGTTTTGCTAGATAAGGGGAGGGACAGTCTGCTTTGAACATGTTGTGACAAAAATGTTGACATGTTGTGACAAAAATTAAGTTTAGGAACAGGGAACGGTCTGCTGTAATTTTGGATAGCTCTATGAGTTGGTTTGTCTGAAAATATATCTAAACCTAACCCTAAACCTAGCCCTAACCCTAACCTTAAGGATTTCTCTGTTTCTAAACTAAATTTTTGTCCCGAGCCGACTATCTAGCACAACTGACCCCTGATTGGCTGGTTGTAACATTGGTCCTGGGCAAACAACATGACATTGGCCCTGGACTATTTATTACTTGGTGATATCAGGTGCATCATTATGATTTATGATTTATATAATTTTTATATCTTTAAAAAAAAAAATATATATATATATATATATATATATATATATATATTGTTATTTATTTTTACATAGTTTCATTATTAAAAGTTTATGTTTCATGTTTCACACCTAACAAAATTCCTAGTCTGTGAAACCTTTCATTGATGATGGCAATAAATTATATTCGGCTTTCGAAATACTTTGCTTTTTCTTATTCGAAGTGCAACAATATTTCTTCCATTGGTGGATAATTTTACTTGGCAAGTCAAAGTTACTCTGTATTTGGTCAAATATTCTGAATTCAAGCAAATGTAACTCACTAATATATAACTTTTTGCACTGTGCTAGTTGAAATCATTCAAAATCCAATTGTGTGGCCTTACTTAAAGGCTTAAAGGAAGGTACTATGCAAAATGGACAGCTTTTTGACCGCTTTTTGACAGCTTTGATCCATGCTACAATGTTGTCTCCTCATCAAAAACATAGCTGGAGTTGTGTTCTGCGCCACTCGCACATGAATAATCTCTGAATCTTTGCCCTGTGGCCATTTTTAGCACGCTCCTCCTTGACCCTACGTATCCATGAACTGCTGCATTTAAATCTGCACCTATGGCAGAACGTTATCCTTTCAAAAACATGTGACATAGCTTCACTGCACCGTTTCTATTTTGTTTTAGTTCTGTCAACAGCTGCGCAGAGAGCAGGAGGAGGGATTGGCCAAACAGAAGTCAGTGACACAACTCCCCAATTGGTTTTCATAGTTTTACATCATGATAGCATTTCCGAACCAAAGCAGTGTAAAATAATAATCACCACGTGTTTGAGGTTATCACCAAATACACGCATAGTGGGGCATAGTGCCCCCTCTTTACACTCATTACTGCATGTGACTATTTGTATCCAGGAGCCAGTGTCTTCATCTGCAGGTCATTCTTATTCAGCCCACATTCACTGCTCTCCCACTCAATTTACAATTAAGACCCTCTCGGAGCAGCGAGGCCTGACGGCAGGTGTCCGCACGAGGAGAGGGGCCCCTGCTCACCATCTCTGTGAGAGTGTGGACTTTTGGAGCACTTCATCTTTTAACCCACCCCCTTTACCAGCACAGCTCTCAAATCGGTTTCAAAATCTGGAATTCTTGGCGGACTTTACACAAAATTGCTTTTTGACAAATATATTCCACATCTGAACAAATCTCCTAAAATATATGTGTTTGTAAAGCCACCCCACGGAACATTCAGGTCATATGTTTATCACATTGCTGATACATAAACAAACATGCTAACGGAAATAAATGCCCTTCTAATGATGGGCAAGACCAGTGGTTCTAGAAATTATAATTGAATAAGCATCAAATAATAATCTACGGCTAAAATTGTGATAAAAATAACTAATTTTAACACTCTTTGACAGACGTTTTTGTTTTAGCAGATGAATAAATACATTTTTTTGCCCAGGACAGGTTCGCGACCCACTAAAAGCTAAAGTTTTGTCCCTTCTGCTGTGTGTGTGTGTGTGTGTGTGTGTGTGTGTGTGTGTGTGTGTGTGTGTGTGTGTGTGTGTGTGTGTGTGTGTGTGTGTGTATTGTGACTGAGCTGTGGAAACAAATTCCCCCTGTGGTACAATAAAGGTCTCTCTGTCTAAAAATCACTTTTGGGTTCCGACCCACCTGCTGAGAACCACTTGACACCCACTACTAATTCACTAAGGTATAATTAGTACAATTTACATCAAGACGACTACTTCCAAAACACGTGGACAGTTTTTTGCACCCAAGCAGGATTTTAAAAGCCAATCAATTCCGCTGGGATACAGAAAACCTGCCAACTCTGATCTGACATGTCATTGATATACAGATGTTGGTCTCTGTGTCGTGTTTAACTGCTGTGGAGGATAATATGGAGGACACGATGGTAATTGGAGGAGGCAGCACAACTCTGCTTATTGTATAAATGAGTGAACAAACAAATTATCAGTCCGTGGTGGTAGCTTATTGTTGTCCGGCTGTCGCCTGAGTACGGCAGCGTAGAGGGTTCACACGCATAATATATTTTTCTGCTGGTATCACGTTCGTACAAGATAATTTCATGTTCTTACAAGATAGTTTCATGTTTTTACAAGATACAGATCACGTTCTTACAAGATAATTTCAGGTTCGTACAAGATACATATCACGTTATTTCATGATACCAAGTCATTTTCTTGTTATTATGTGAAAATCCATGTTTACCATTTCACTTGCTATTAGCAGACGCCGCCGGCCCGGAGGTGTGCAGGGGCAGGTCTCGGTGCAGAATGGCTGACCTCTCGTGGATTTTCACATAACAACAAGAAAATTACTTATCTTGTACACTGCAAAAAAGCCCTTTCTTAAAATAAGAAAAATTTGCTTGTTTTAAGGTAAAAAAAAGTCTTATTTTAAGTGAAATTATCTGCCAGTGCAGTAAGACATTTTCACTTACCAAGATTTCTTGAAACAAGACTTGGGGCCCGATCTTGCAGTACCTAGGCGCAGGTTGCAGGTTGCATGTCGTAGAGCGCACTCTGCTGGCGCTGTGAGTGGGCTGGGCTGTGCCACCATTGGTCAAAACCCATAACCAATCAAAGAGGGGCTCCAAAATCCTAAACCTCCTGCAGCCCCACCCCCAAGCACGGTTCAACTATTTCAACAGAAACAATTTGTGTACGAATAATACAAATTTTAATAAATGAAAGAAGTTGATATACCTCCATGAACAATTCTAGTTAAGCAATTTTAA
>OMNZ01092234.1:9487-29444 GCA_900303255.1 Lesueurigobius sanzi
GGTTGTCAGTCGTACAGGAGTTGTCCATCGAAGGCAAAACTTCTTCAGTCTTCATCTGTACTCAACTACAGAGTACAGATGAAGACTGAAGAATTTTTGCCTACGGTCGTGACAAGATTGTTTGGCTATATCACTACCAACTACCAATAACGAAAAAGTCTCCCAGCCCTTAGCCTAGATACAACACAAGGAAATGATGTTACAATACTGAATATCATCTGTACTTACACTACTATAGTCTTCTCATACGCATTCCTTCCAGTTTCACAAAACAACTGTAAAGAACCCAGTATTTTAAAGTATCTCCTTGTCAATAGAGAATGAAGCTGGTGGGTATTTGCAGCTAGTTGTCCCGTCTTTGTCACTGTGCACCATTGTGTGTCTTAAGATCCCCTGAGAAAAGGCTCCAGGACTCGGTAAGCCACACATAAAGTCATAGCAAACATCTCCGCTGCAAGGTTATTCAAGGACGAATCACAGCCGATGGCAGGCACACACCCGCCGACGATGTCTATAACGCTTAAGAGAGGGAAAACAGACCGATTAGCCGAGGAGGTAATATTTAAACTGCGCCCTGTCGTAGACGTGTACAGCGTTGGTTCAGGTCGCCTCAGCATTGTCTCGTGAATTACAGTGCGTCTAATTGGCCAACTTAACCACAGCGACGTTAGGTGCGTGCCAGAGCTGCGGGACTTCAAGTTGGATTAATGCGATAATGCCGACTTCAAGGGCATCCGTGCTCCATCTGTAAAGACAAATCGCAACATTTCAAAGAAGGAATGGACCTGCACTGCAAAAAGTGATATCTTGATAAGTTAAATTTGCTTGAATTGAGGATATTTGATCATATTTTGAGTAATTTTGACTTGCCAAGTAAAATTATCTACCAATGGAACAAGTATTTTTGCACTTAAGATAAGAAAAAGCTTACAATTTCAAGTAAATTTAGATTAATTATCAACATTTTAGAGTAAGAAGTTGTTTTTTCTTATAGTAAGTACAAAAATCTTGTTCCATTGGCCGATCATTTTACTTGGCAAGTCAAAATGACTCAAAAGAAGGCCAACTTTTCTCAATTCAATCAAATTTAACTAATCAAGATATCACTTTTTGCAGTGTGGTCATCTCTAGACCTGCTTTCCTTGAGAGAATGAGATGGACATATAGAAAAGTGCAAAGGAATTGACCAAGCAATCAGCACACAATATCATATCTGAAAATTTTGAACTCTTTATGTGTAGTTTAATTTACATATTGACTTCTTGCTATAAGCCATAACATTGGTCATTATTTATGCTGAGCAGATGAGTACATGTATAAACTTTGCATATCTGGCGTCTCATTTGCAGAGTCAGCCAAATTTGCTAATATGCTTCCAGCTCCAAAGCAATAAGAAGTTGACGCTTTTCAACTTGGATTACTGGTGCTGCGTAGACCTGTTATTTGGATATTTGCGCAGGGGTTAGGGCTAACTGACTTGGATCATGTACTTAGCCGCTAAAACAGTAATGCCGGATAATTGCACACCTTCCTTGGCAAATCCCACTGGTTAATTTTGAGCAAACACTGCCAATGAGGTGGTTTATGGGAAATACTAATTCGTTGTCTTCCAAAATGAAGGCTTGTCCCAAGAGTTGGTAGTTTTCAGACTCAACGTGCCCTCGAGCTCGAAATGGCAGCGGTTAACACGGGGGAGGCGATGGGCTGTTTCTGAGGCAGCCTGTGTTCGCAGGGCAGGGCGTGTACAAGGGGAGACACTGCAGGCAAAAGTGTTTTTTATTTTTTATTTTCAGGTTTCGGGACAGTTTGCTCCCTTAACATGAATTACCTAATCATTTAACATTCAACATGTCTCCATAGAACTACAGTATATGATGAAAGACCATTTTCACAACATGCGACAACATTTCCACCTTAGTAGCTCCTTTAGTTGTAATTTCTGGTCTGATTTATTGAGTAAAACCCCAAAACACAAGGCAAAATTAGATTTGTTTAATAGATTTATTCACTAATAACAACTCAATATCCAAAATGACAGAAAACCTCCAATCAATGTTTGTCTCATATTCATATCAGTAATATACAGCAAAAGTTTCATATTGATATCACTTCATTTACATGTTTCCTCCTATTTACCTGCAGTGCCTCGCCTTAAGTAATGTTACCCCACATGCTTAGACGTCCTTGCCATGGGGGAAGGATAAATATGTATTGAAACATCATATAATGTGCGAAAATTGCTGGTGCAGTTTATTTCACAGGACTGCACTGGCCTCTTTATGTGGCATATTCCAGTAAATGTTGCTTAACTACAGAACCATGGGGCACCGCTTTTTCTTACATATACTGTACAGTATAAAGCACAATGGGTCAGTGAGGAGGAGGAAGGACAGTGAACACACTGCTTTGTGGCCCATAATACTGTGGCGATAATTGCGAGGTATAATTCCCGATGATTTTCGCTGGAGTCGTGGTTAAAGGCAAGAGAGCCAGAAAGTGAGTGAAAATCAGCTTATTTCTGTGTAAATGCTGTGCAAATTCAGTTTTTTCCATCGCTATCTGAGGTTCTAAAACTGTGGTTGCAACTGTGGCGGATGTGTGCAGTCCACATATTGATTGAATTTGATTTAGAAAAACCACTCACGTTTTAGTCTTGAGCCAAGAGCTGTTTCTTGTTTAGCCATAGTTGAGAAGGTTTCGTTTCTGTTGCTATTTGGGTTTGTTTCATCACTTGAAGACGATACTTGGAAATCCAAATAATTTCTGAGGTGTGAACAACTCTTGCATCTCGGTTTTATTACCCTAACAAGAGTGTTTGGTTGTAAGTGTGCAATTGTGTGCTGGCAGTGGGGATCCTTCAGGTGTGCACTGGAGGGTATCGTGATGCCACGGAGCTCGCTGATGCCAAGGTTAAAGTCATCACCGGAGTTTGAACAATCTTTCACACTACTACTTCGAAAGAGTTGGCAAACAGAAAGCCGCACAAACAACCTTGGAGTTGTGTTCTGTCACAGTTCATCAGCCAAGCAAAGTCAGGCCGGCTGAGCGGTGGGAAAGATGGGAGCGTCACCTCGGCCTGCCTGGGCCTGCTCACCCTGCAGGGGAGTGGCAGCGCATTAAGGAAGCTAATGCATGGAGCAGCTCCGGGAGCTCTGTCCTTCAGCAGTGTGGCCAGTGTCAGTGGAGGGCACACAGGCTCTCTCATAACTTAGCAATAGAGACATTTATGTATGTGCCGTAAGCAGAACAGAGCAACAGCCATATTCCACTAAGAAGAAACTGCTGAAAAACACCACACGCTGTTGGTGCAATCTGTGGAAATATGGCTTTTCAGTTTTTTAAACACAGAGGAGAATTACAAATTATAAACTGAGTCCAAAGCACTAGGAACATGAACCTAGCTAATTGTTATCTTTTTGTCAGATTTTGATTAAAAAGGTATTTTGACAAAATACAGCTGTGCTCAAAAGGCAGAATGGCATGGTATGTAAACATTTCCATTTCATATAATATGAAAGATAACACAAGAACCTTTATTTACATGGTTAGTGGTTGCATGAAGCCATTTATTGTCAAAAAAAAAAAATGTTTACGCTTTTCAACTAGAAACTGGCCAAATGTCCCTGATCAAAAGTTTACATATTGAACAGAGGTTACATTAACTTATAATTGTCTGTCAATGACCGAATATTTTGAGTTCTGACAGAAAATTTTGAAGGTTTTCCTTCATTTTGAAGGATTAAAAATCAAGCCATCGTTATCCTTTGAGAGTTTTACACACACGTTTTAACACAATGTAGTTTCCAAATTCATGTTCCATGATTCTGCTCACAAATACATATTTAGATGTGCATCCCTGTATCCTGTAATCTGTGTTTTCTTACATACATAATACTAGGTATATAATGAGAGATTAATTAATGAAGGATAAAAATAGCTCACAAGATTTTTTTGCAACCTTGTCCTTCAAAATGGCTGAGGAAATGTATCCCTCGCGAAATCACTGATCTTGAAACAAACATCCGTTTTCTCACAAAGTCTCCTAAACATTTTTCCTGGCAGTTGTTGAAGGTCATGTAAACGTTAGATCAGGGATATTTGAGTATATTTTCTGTTTCATTATGATTTCAGAAGAGTAAACTCAGTTCTTTAACTCACAATAAACGGCTTCGCACAACCACTAACCATGAGTGGGGGAAAAGATTTTTGTGTTATCATTCATATTCTATGAAAAGAGGTATGTAAACCACAACTGTATCTGTCTAGTCAAAATTTGGAAATCTGAGAAAAAATATATATCTCTTATCCTCACATAATTTGGGTTGACAATAGACATCATCAATAAAACACCATAATATGAAGCAGACTGCACACACATTCATCTTATGCAAATTACTTTTACTATACACTATGGGACAACACTCAAGAAAAAAAGGTATAGGGCCTTTAACCAGTCTGAAGACTTGGTTGAGTCTTGATTTAGATGTGTGAGTGACACAGGAGATTAAACCAGGACTAAACAGGGGATTATCTCGGACTAAACCGCGTCTCAAACTCAGCTCAACTGTGGTCTACACACCTCACCCTCTAATCCAAAACGAGACCGTGACTGAAGCGGGAATAACACCATCCTTGGCAGCTGTACCAGAGTTTGGGAATCACCGTCCTAGACCGTTGCCGATGGAAGCACCAGCACAAAAACACAATGCAACTAAATATATACGACTGCCCACGAATAAACGCTCCCAAATCTGCTTGGCTACTCCGGGGGAAAAGCACGGGCATCACCTTGTCATGTTCTTTTAACTAGGCCAACAGTTTCACTTTAGCGCAGCTGAGCATACGCAGCTGAGCAAGAAAATGTGCGTATAAATATTTAACAGCCTCTTGCTCCTTTGTGCCCACAACAACCAGATAAAAATGGACTAGTCATTTGTATTCATGAAATAAATTGCATTGCATTTGCTATAGTAAAATTATGGCAGGCATAATAATTGCTAAATACGTTACTGGTTGGGGAATAGGCGTACAATAGAAATTTAATTGCTGCACCGTACCAAGACTTGCACCTCCCAGGAAACAAATTTGCCTTTGATCATTGCTGAATAGAAATGTACGCGGCTAAAGCTTATATTATTGCTATTTTGTTAGTTCATTTACTTACATTAGGAACAATAAGATGGTGAATTCATCTGGCAGTCCTATTATCCAGTATTCCGCTGTGGCTTGAGTGATACAGTCAGTTGAGATGTTATTTTCCCCTTCAGTCTTGCCGAGCCTAGATGTTTTCTTTTGTAGTGTATCAACAAAAAAACAAAAAACGAAAGAAGGAATCTGCCCACAGCCATCAATTCTGATCCTGATCAACAAGAAACAAGGGTTTGATTCATATTGTATTATTTCGTCTTTGGCATTCAGCTTGTAGTGTCCTCTGCTCCCATGTTCTCAACACATCAATTATGTATGACGATGCTGTATGTCTATGTCAGGATCCAGCATGAGAGTTGCAAGCCCGCACACAGTGGATCCTGGTCTCTGAAAGCCGGCTCATGTTGCTCCTTGAAAAGTAGCTCTGATTTTAGAGACGTTCAACCTCATTTCTAGTACAGACCTATTTGGGAATGTAATTATGCCATGTGGCCAACGACTACAACCGCTGGAAGTCATTGAAAGGGATATTTGAGCATTTTATCCCTGATGGAGAAACCTCTGGAGTAGAGCTGCACTGATACAGCTTTTCAATCAATCAATTTATTGGCCGATTTATCATTTGGCTGAGAAAAGCGTGTGAATATATATATATTTTTTTTTACAAATGTTTAACTTCGTGAAGCTTCTTGGGGCCTTTTGATAGAGAATAGTTAAATATATTGTTTGTAGAATGCTTTTAGTGACTGGACACATGTACGTGAACATGACAGTCATCATTAGGAAGCTAAGAACATCCAGAATTCAGTGACTTAGATTAAACTACTGAAGGCTGCACTACATAAATAACTTTCACTTCATGTAAATATTAGATTTGGACATGTTTACCTCAGATCTGTGGGGGGAAAATGACCCTACCTGTAAAGAGAAAGGGTTTTCATCAAAAATACTAACTTTTATTGTAATTCTGGCTCTGTGCGATCATACAATTCTTTTTAGAAAACGATTAATTCATTTCTGAAAAAGTGACCTATCCTTGTTACATTAAAATAGACAACTTTTTTTTGACATTTTTAACATTATTCCCTGGTAGATGGTGCGTTCTAACATGGCAGTCAACCACACAACAGGCCCCAACTATCCTGAAGTTATTTGTCCATCTTGCTTCCCTTAGTTCTACAGTTAGCAGTTTGTTGTTTGGGCCGGTAAGATGGCGCCTCAACCCAGGCCCGTCGACAGGGGGGGTCAAAGGGGTTTGTTGTCCCCGGGCCTCAGGACCAGGGGGGCCCAGCAAGGAGCCCATATTATATTTTCCCTTGTTCTGCATGATTCTTTTTTTTATTTTTTATATCATTACTTGCTTTGACATGTGTCTTAATGCGTAAAATCATCTCAATAACTCGGGATGGTTTATTTTTGTCCATCTTAAAGTTTTCCTTGAATGCACACTCCCCCGCGAAACACAAATGAAGGAGTGTTCTTTAACCTGTTAAACCCTATAGGACCCAAATTTGACACGGGTTGGGGTTAAAGAGGTTAAGCAGGACCAAAGGAAGAGAATGATGAGAGAACAGTGGTGTCAAATTGTGGGAAAGGGCCCCAAAATACAGCCGATAAAATGGTTTATTTTAAAAATGCTGTAGCAAACAGGTGCCGCCGCAAGGGTTGAGTGGTGGGGGGCCCATGAGAAACCTTCTTGCCCCGGGCCCCACCAAGTCTGTCAACTGCCCTGGTTGTTTGGGCCGGTAAGATGGCGCCTCAACCACATACACATCAACACAATCTGCTGGCCACGCCCCCATTACGTGACATCACATTCCAAAGCTCTATAGCTTATATATGTATATCTATAGCTCTAAACCTAATTGATTGACTGACTTCTACAGGTTAGAGCTTTCAAATGCATCAGTCCAGTGTCAGATATTTGGAATCGATACCTGCTATTGTATTGTTTGGGTACCGGATCCTATATGCGACACCAGTATCGGGTCGTGCATCCCTCCTTACTCTGGAGTAGTTTTGAGGTGCTGTGTTTGCTATTTCAGCCCTTTTCTCCGTCTTTACCACCTGTCATTTTTTCATTACGTTGTATTTTCCCCGCGCCTATCAATCACCGGTAAATTAGTAGCTGTGGTAATTACTTGGCTTGTATGCCTGATGAACATGCATTAACTCTGTCCTGAATTATAAATAACTCCAAACTAGATTGAACCGCAGATTATGCCCATGAGGGATGCACCTGTCACAGCTGACTGGACTTTACTTGTGTCTGGCCTGTGTTCTTCTCTGCTATGTGCCGCCTGTGTTATATCTCCCAATAGTGTAGGCAACAACAACTGATTGCGAATCCTCGTCCTTTTTTTTTTCTTTTTTTTTTTTACTTGGATTTTAGAAACCACTCATTTTCCGTCAGTTATCAAAGCGCGGTGTATTTTTGCAGAGGCATTTGTTTGTAGTGGCAGTGTGTACGTGGTAATGATAGAGGGCACAGTAGCAATCTGTGAAGGGCAGAGATGTTGGAGGGTTTTTTTCTCGTCAAAATCCAGTGTCATTTGGAGGCGACAGCAGCAGCAGCAGCAGCAGCAGCGGTGCAAAACTAAAACCACGCATCTGTGGCATCACCGAACCTTTCTGTGGACTAATATGCACACTGTCCTGATAGTTACATGGCAGAAAGTAGTAGTTAAGTAAAGTTCATTCACGTAATCATCCCCTTATGTCATTACATAGCATTCAGATTTGTACCCAATGGCTTTAGCTCTTATCATACAGACTTGGGACTGGCAGAAATAAATTTAAAGACCATTATCGAATCAGAGCAGAATGCGCTTGACAGATTCTATGGCAAAAGCCCAAAGGAACTCTCTCTCACCGTCCCAGGGTGGATTCTGGAGGTTCTGAGCTTCCAAATAATGTGAAACGTGTGCGAAGAGCCTCTTACAGACATTACCTTCAAGTTAACTCTATCAAATATCCCCAAATAGCGCCACTTTGTCGATAAAAGGCCGATAAAGATATAATTTCCGTGCTCCTTTTTGCAGCCAAACGATTACTTAGTTACTGTAGTTGCAGCCCTAATTTCAAGGTGAAAGTGAATGTACTTGCTCCTGGTGAGGAAAATTGCGATAGCGTATTAAACCTTCAATTGAATTCTCTATACTTATATTTTTTACTTTCATTAATGCAGCTTGTGCCTAAAAGCAGACGAGCCAATTGTAATAAGAGCCAGCAATCGCGGCGCCTATAAAAAGTCTTAATAGCATCGATTCCCTTTTTGGACTAGCACTCGGCGTGATGATCTATGGCAGTAGTTCCCAACATTTTTGTCTCGCGCACCCCTTGGGCCTTTTATTTATACTCCAAGTACCCCCTGCCTCGGTGGTTTTGATGATTAGTTAGCAAGTGAACGGCTAAAACTCCTATTTATCAGTGAAAAGGCTACTAAATATCCTCAAACTCTCACTCTTTACAGTTAAATAGCTTTTCTTTGAACATAGTAATCAAAAATGCAATTCAATTTGATCTTAATTTCGTATGTGACATTATTCAAGCACCTCCTCCTAAGCGCTCGTGTGCCCCCAAGGGTCCCCGAACCCCTGATCTATGGGCAGCTAACTCACCTCAAAACAGCACCAGCCATTTCCGACCAGGTGTCGCGGATAAGCCTTCATATACACGGCCTGTAAACGTAGCGTTAGCCCCCGCGGCGTTCGTCGGAGCGCGTGACCCCGGGCCTGACTTCGCACCTACTTGAGCAGCCGGCGCCAGGGGTGTGAAGCCGCTCCTCGCGCTCCTCTGCTGTGCTTCGTGCGCATCAAAACCCACCCAAAGTAGAGACGTATTTATAGCGCAGCTGCCTCCACAGATTAGCAATGAGTTGTAACTGTTATTAGGTGCGAGATTTAATTTACCAGCTCATTTGATAGTGTAAACATGTGGCCTTGTTTGCAGTCATCGTTTCAGTCAGCTGTAGCTTTACTCGATGTGTTTTGTGCTCGGTAGTCCGGGGAAGATTAAAATGATCGCCCTTAGCAAACGCGAATGACTTAAAACACTTATTCTTCATTATGTTATTTTAATATTGTCCGCATAAGCGATTTTGGATGTGTTTTTTGTATTAACCTCTTAAGCCCTGCTGTGTATACATATCCTCTGAAGGCTTTAACAGCTTGTAAAATGTCTAAAATGTTCATATTGCTCTCATATGATATGAATGTCTGTGGGGATACTGTAGATGTGAACTTTTTCAAGAAAATCATAGTGGGCCTGAGTAATTGAGGTTGAAAGACAGACAATATGAATTCCGCCTAAAAAAAAACCCACATTACAGCAGGTCAGCAGCTTGTTTTCATTGTAAAGAAGCAAATAAACTAGTAACTACAGCTAATTATTGACTTTTTACCAACTGTTTATCTCTGTAACAATAAATAATTGAAAAGTTATTGAGGTTTCGATTTAAAATAGTCTAGGCGGAATCCCATTGTAACAAATAGGGCACAATTTGGCACATTTTGGCCAAAAAAACTCAAATTTGTAGTAATGAAATTGAAAATTTTGGATCCTATTTATATATTTGGTCATAAAATACAGTTTTTCCAAGAAAAAAAATACACTTTTTAAAAAATAGATTGAAATAAACAAGGATTGTCTCTAAAAGTGGCAAGTCCCCAAAAATGGGGACTCTAAGAGGTTAATTGACTGAAGTCCTGTTGACAACATGTCTGTTTCGTTCTTCCAATAGACATGGTGATACATAGCTTCATTTGTTATCACTGAACTGAGGCAGGGAACTAAATTGAAATGTCTGTGACTCTGGGTTGTGACTCGAGCTGCACTATGTGTGTTGAAAAAAAAAAAACTAGACTAAGTGGAGTGTTTTACATAGAAAGCCTTGATGGAGTAATGAAATAGGCAGTCAGGCTTAAAATGCAGTAAAACATAGGTATAATAGGACTGCAACGATTATGAAAAAAAACAAAACCTAAATCTATTTTTTAATAACAACTTCTCTTTCACAACATGGCGAATGAAAGTATGATTCGGAAATCATGACGTAAAAATCCAACCAAAGTATTTAAAATATATAGAGTTCACTGGTAACTTGGCATTTGTAAAAGTATTTGTAGCTTATTCTATCACACTGAAAGTATAAGGGAACAAATTTGAAAGAGATTATTGTGGTACAGGTGATCTTCAAATAATTTAATCTAATATTCATTTCATAGACAAACTTGTGGTGTCACTGTAACTCAAATGGTAATCTTACAAACAAAACATAAAGATTTGGGAACAGAATAATTAGTAGAAAGAAATCATATTGGTATTTTGAAGTAAAAATGTAACATTGTACTGATATTTTATCTTATCAATCCAATTTCTGGACAGTATAGTTCTGACAAGAAGCAAATTGGAAATTGTAATTTCCAATCCAAATGTCTTGCTGAGCTTGTTTTTAAACTATAGTGGAGAAAATGAGACCATTGGGGGGCCGCCATATAGACCCTTTCATTGTTTATAAACAGTCCGGGCTTAGCTGGAGGCGGAAAGCTAGATCCCTATCTATTTCCATTGTACTGTTAGCTGTTGTCATAGTAACCAAATGTCTAACCGTTGTTGTAAATATCAGATAAAACCTTATTTTATCGTCTCAAATGTTGTTCCTCTTGTTCTTGCTCCTTCAGCCACAGCAGGACCACATTTTTTAGTTGTAGTTTTACACTTATAATCGCTAGTTTTAGTTTAATCTTATTTCTCTTCCTCGCTTCCTGCCTCCAGCTGATGTCACTGATGATGTAAGCAGCGAAAGGGTCTATGTCTCAATGGGAAACACTGGGAACTAAATTGATGATCGGAGGAAAATGTGTTGATCTCAGTCTTAAATAATATTGTGGCTTTTTGCGATATGGATTTCATTCCAACTAATATTGCGATGATAATAATAATTTGGATATACACTGTGCAGCCCTGAAATATTTATATGCAAAGCAATTACAAACCTTTTAATATTCAACAGCAGATGCACATTCTACCTATGCCACGCCCACAACAGGAAGTGTAGCAAATAGGTAAAGAAAATGCTACTTTGCAAGCCAAAGCAGCTGAGTGGAGAGTGCACTGTAGATTTTAATGGAGCCATTGATCAGGGCCTGTGGAGGACACGCCCAGCAGGGGACAGCCTCATGGAGAGCAGACAGGTGTTCGCTCGATATCTGTCCCACTTCCCTGACCTTAAAGCTTTTAATCAGCCCGGCAAGGGAGCTTGTCAATCCTGTCAAACAATGCACAGTGCTGGCTATAGACACAGTCAGAGGAGGCCAACGTGAGGGTAAGAGCTGAAATAATGCTGTGGCCGCCCCAAAGGAGAAAGTGAGTACATGCGGGAGATTGCTATTTGGTCAGGACTCCCACCGGACGGCCCTTTGTGAGTCGGGGCGGACCACAGAGGCAGCCCGGACCCTGTTAGCGCATTTTCAAAGGCTATTAATGTCAAGGCAGAGGTGTGCACGTGAATGATTACATCTGGGGAGAATTGCTGCAGAGAGATGTGGGTTCAACGCTGTCACAAGAGTTCTTTCCCCACGGGTTTTATGATTTAGTTTGTACACATTTCACCTCAGCAAAAAACCTAAGGCAATTTTGTTGTTTCTTTGAGACTTCCAAATCTGGAAATATTATTGTATGGGGCTTGCCTGTGCAAGAGCTGTGGGCCCTTTTGCTTGTTACTTTTGCCTGTGCATTGGGTTAAGAATGCTAACTAGCCAATTCTGTCGTCTTCAACAGTGACCCACTTATCCCAAGTTTATCTAATCATGTAAAATTACAATAGTCAGGGACGGCCCAGCATAATAAGCAAACAATGCAGTTGCTTAGGGCCCAGAGACCACCACGGGCCCCCAATAGTCCCTACATTTGTACTACAGGTGTTGTGTGCCTCATCAATTTCCCTCAAATGATGAATGTCCCCTCCAAACTACTAGTACACTGCAAAAGTACTAAACTTTGAGTATGATTAGATATTTGTTTCTTATTTTAAGAGTCAAAAATGTATCGCATTGGCAGAATTGTTACAATTAATTACTCAAATCAGGGGCAATTTTAGTAATTTTAAGAAAATTGTACTCAAGATTTCTTTGTGCAGTGTAATCAACTTTCTTTTACAAACATAGTCAAGGTGAAGGGGAATTGACTCTGTGTCAGATTTATATATTTTTTTCTGAAATGAAATTGAACTTGCGAGGGCCCCACGACATAATCCCGCTTAGGGCCCCCTGATTGCTTGGGCCGGCCCTGACAACAGTCACAAGCTACAAACAAGTACAGCTCATTTGCAGGGGCTCTATTTAATTTGTTCACACTTAAAGATGTCCAATACTGCACTAATGTTTCCAAGTGCACACATCAGCAAACTTTGAAATAACAATGAGATAGACGATCAATTTCTTTCTTTTGTACTGTAACTTTTATCCACTATCATTTTTGCATACTTGGATGAACTGTGGCATAGTTTGTGCCTCTTCTTAAGCCCGTCATGTGAACCATCCTCCTCCAAAGGCCCCTCATCTCTTTACTGACCTCGGCCCCGGCTGACTGACAGAGATTTCAATACGAGCTAATTGAGTCGTGGGTTGTCTCCGCGAATGCCTGCTTCACTTTCGGCGCTTCTGATCAATAGTAATGCACTATCAGGGTTTGTCAGCTATCCTTTTTCTCTTTGTTTCATCTGAGGCGCACGAGCCAAAACTCATTCCGTTCTCGCCGGCTCATTTCTCGGCGAATCCGTCTGTATTTCAACTGTTGGACTGGGCGCGCTGTGAAGTTTAACTGCGGCATATCTCTTAACATAGAGGGGTAATTATGGTGCGGCCTTGATTGCAGCTAACAGCCCGAGCTGTCTCTGGATAAGTCACACTGCAGTCGCACACTCACTATTGGGCCACATCGGAATCACATCCAACCGCACAATTATCTCCAGTTGCTTGTGTCTCCAAACTTCTCACACCATTTTATTCCAATTGCCCCTCATTAGTTAGTGTTCCTAGAAGCCTCCCGTATGTAATGTCCCCTTGTTCTTTCCTCAAATAAGTCAGTTGTTGAGAAGGCATTGCTTAAAAGCACTTAATTAAATGTGTATGTGTATTTTTCCCCAATGGTAGCTGCTTGCTGAAGGGCAAACCCTCATGAGATAATTTCCACCACTTCCCACAATCCCACAGCCCACCCACCCAGACGATTTCACTTACTTCATAAAAGGTTTCACCAGTTTCTCAATCCCTGCATTTATTTACAGCTAAACCTACCAGCGATTGTCCCTATGATGTGTTCTGATAAGGTTTTTGAGACTTTTTGCCTTGTGTCAATAGAAAGAGAGGGGCCCGATGAGACTGGGGCTGCTCGGAGTTCGGCATCATCTTTCAGACCATTTCTTTCCCCTTACTGTGGCTTGTGGTCCCCGCTCATGTCTCCACGCCAGCTGACTTTCTTCTGAAAGGAATTAAAGTGTTGTTTTTCCATGTGCTCTTTTAAAGTTTGCCACTGAAGACAAAGAGAAAACTCACTGAGCCTAGATGCCCTTGGAAATAATGAGAAAAGAAAGATGCTTTTGGTGTGTTTTAGATGAATCAGGCTTATGATAATCCTCTTTCTGACTTTTTGTGATTTTCTCGAGTTTAAATGGATGAAATGAGTTGTGATAGAAAGTTCGTCTGATGTAAACCTTACAACAAAATCGATGATTGGTTGCAGTAGAAGTAGAAGTTGTCTGCTGCCAGTATAGGATATGCCGATTCTACCTTATGTGTATCTCCCAGGTACCGTTTGCATGTTTTACTTGGACAGTACTAAACCTTGAGAAAACCATTGGATGCCTCTGGGAAAGACAATACTGCTCTCAGCTGGAGAGCACATGCAGCGGGCTCTGAACATGTCTGCGATGTGGTGAGCATTCCAATAGATGTATGTATGAGGAGGTCGGAGCCGCTGTGGAAAAGGGGTTGTGGTCGTGGTTTAGGAAATGGTTCAGCTCTGGCCTCAGCTCTGCACAGAACCAGTGAGTTTCAAAGAGGGCCATGAGCAAAATACACTTCACTAAAACGAGGAATTTGGCATGAGCGATAGATCATTTATTAATGCTGCACAATATAAATCCAGTACATGCCAGGACACTGTGCCTCTTGCATCTCTGTAACTCTTACTATTCCCATGTTTTGCAAGAGTAATGTTAACTTATCCTCATGATCTTGAACAGAACACTGTGCCTCATAAGAATGCCATGTTTGTTTTATAAATATCACAGTCATTTAAATTACAAGATAAGATAACAATTTCAAGGATGGAGATGAAATTACTGTTGCGAAAACAGCTTTATAGGCTCAGCCACAGTGCAGATTCCCTTTGGTAGAGGCTAATCCATGCCAACTGTTATGGCTGCAGGGCAAAATTCATAATCATGTTTATTTGTATTTCATATCTTGTCGACATGCTCTGAGACGGTTCATTAGAGTGTGGGTTGATTTTAATAAATTGGATGATATGTACATATAAAATGTGTTATTGTGATGACATTTGTTGGGAGCAGTACATTTGTCCCAGTCCCTTGAGGCCCTGACTCAGACACATACTAAGTGTGCTTGTTAATTGATAGTAGACCGGGGCGGCAGTCCACTGCCCACTCCAGCTGGAGTGTGAATTCCCTCTCCTATATGTTAATGGCTTCGCTGTATAAATGGCTTGCGCCAACATTGCTGAGGAAAAATAGCTCACCATGCCGTGCGGAGATGAGTGCACTTCCTGCTGTCCCAGGCACAATTAGCCATGCACTTTGATGACAGACACACTGCTATTTTCTCACACCTCTTTAAAAATGCATGATTAGCACAGAATTAAGTTATTTTCCAAATTCCTCTAGAGGGTTTTGAAGAAAGGACATGAATTAATCACAAGGACTTGCCAGAGCTTTTATAGCTAGATCATGGCCTGTTTTAAAAAGTCGCATAAACTCAGCTGTGTGGGTCACCACAGGTCACAGCCCTAGAACAACACTGGAGTATTTCTAAAGGTCATCTTTTGGCCTGTTATGGAGGTCTGTGTAGATTTACGCTGCTCCATTGTGATTTTCAAGGAGAGCACGGAGGCAACGGTGCCCATACATCAAGACAGAGCCACTGTTGATCAAGTCCTAGCTTGAGTTTTCCAATCAGAATTATTTAATATGCATCAAAGTGTTGTGCATAAACATGGGAGTGTGCACTGGTTGTCCTCTATGCTAGACTTATCTTTACTTTTGGACAATGAAGCAGATGGTGTGAGAGAAGGATTTGCCACGCATGAGTGTCCAAGGCCAGACTCTTCCTCAGCACTTTTTGGCAGAAATTTATATGCATTTCATGGCGTGTTCAGCTTCAACTTTAAAGTATAGTGGAAAGGATGTTCTTGTGCTGAGCAGCTTCACATAAGTTCCTGACAATCCATTCTCACAGTCACAGCTAATCCAGCATCACTTTGGCTCGGGCATTTTATGTGACATGACGAAACCCAATCAAAATACAAGCAAAGAAGTATGCACTCAACAATATATATGTGCTATAGAGCGGCCATTTTCTCCACATTCTTCTTCAATTTTAGAGGAGTACAGTTATTTTTATAGGATACTATACCGTATATCATAGTTTGGTCTTTTTCTGTTTTGCACCTGGTTTGCAATCGATTTATTCAAGATTTGTCATGATTTAGTCACAGTTCAGCTCAGACTGTTTGGAGACCTGTTTAGACTGGATCTTCAGTGATTCTTCTTGGTGGTGTTGGGAGAGCCAAATATTTTATGAGGTGGCAAGGTATATTTCGCAATCTTATTTTAGCAGCTATTTAAACATTTGAACAAAAACTTTTCACTCACAAATAACAACGTAACTCATAATCTAGACCAGTGATTCTCAACGGGTTGGGATCCAAAACTGGGTCATGGATTGATTTCCGGGTTGCAAGCCTTTCCCTGGGAATTTTTATGATTTTTTTCATGTATAAAAACCCTATGTTACACTGCAAAATAATATTAAGTGTATATAGCCTCAATTGAAGTGAGTTTGAGTCAGCAAATGTGCCAGTGGAAGTATTTTTGCACGTAAAATGAGAAACAAACATGCCCAACGTGCAAAAAATGATGCAAATTTCTAATTTACTCAAAAAAAGAGCAACTATTTATTTAAAGACTATTCAAAATTGTATTTCTAGATGAATTTTTGCTGTGTTCTCTGTGTAAATGGCCATTATTTCAGATTCATGGGCTTGTTCCGTGCTCAACCATGCTTTTGTGGGGAAATACCATATTTTACATGGTCCAATACCTGTTTCGGTCGTGGCTCATTCTAGGCTGATGGTGGGTCCCGTCTCCGTACCAGAACCACTGATCTAGACAATACCATAAAACTTGCATATGTCTCATAATAACACCGAAATGACCACATCTCTGTATTCAAATCCACACTACACTGACGCCAAATAAATGAAATTCATTCTTTGGCCCTTGCTCCTCCGCTCCAGTACTAGCATTCCCCCGTGAGGTGTGTGCGGCAGCTTTAATATCCTGAGTGCACTAATCTTCTCACCACGTCTGACCCCGCTGCATGTCACTCTCGCTGGTCGCCCTGCTCTTTTAACTCCCCCCAAATCCTCTGCAGCGTTCCCTCTGACCTCTCCTCGCCCCGGTCCTTGCTCTCAGCCCGTCTGCGCCCACCCCGGAGCCCAACCCCAAGGCCCTAATGCATCTCTCCGGCAAACCCCTGTGGCTCCTCTGTTTATTTATTGATTGCCTCGCCACCTATTAAGACGTCTAACAGCTGCCCTTGTTTGAAAGCCCTGGCAAACTTTTGAATTATTGAAACGATAACCTGCGCAGGCCACTGTGGGCACGAAGGCATTCTGGAGATAAGAGCTTTGTTGATTAAGTGCTTTGTTTAAATGATGGCCAGTGTGTAGCTTTTCAATACAGCTGGACAAGTGCAATATTAAAAAATCATAAGGTCCATATTGCAGGGTGTGCCATTATTGTCATCACGATATTAGGTGACGCAATATCCATATAACAAGAAGCAACAATATTATTATTGATATTTGGACTTTTTCCAGAATCAGAATTCGTTTTAGTTACGATTTTTCAAAAGTTAGTTCCAATTAGTCTTCAAGGCAGCAGCTATCAAATATATATTTTTTTCATATTGTGTAGCCCGAGTACCATACAGCAAGAGATGACATGTATCATCATAGTGATGTTACCTCTTGTATTTCTTATATTGCTTTTATTAATCAACTATTGATTTATATGACCCAAAATATAACACATTAAAAGATGAATGAAAATTGAATGAAGGTTCAAATTGTCAGAATAGTGTGTTTGAATAGCCGACCGTGTTTGTGCGTCCTTGCAAACTAACTAGCATTTTATTCTCGCTGGTCCCGGCCCTGAGCTCCTGAAAGAACGAATGAATGAATGAACAAAGTCTTCTCTACAGTGCTTTCGTCTAGTTTGAGCAACTTCATTTTCAGAATGCCGTCTATTTGCTGGCTGTTAAAACCCCAATGTGCCAGTATAGTGTCTTTCCTGTGAGTAGTTTTTAGTATATAGCCATCCTCGCACCACCTCGAGCTTTACTTTGCGAGCGTACCCCTGACACACTGTTTTAGTTTCAGTCAAACAGTTCGTTCACCTCTGCGGGCTGCCCCTGTCTGCGCCGCTGACAGTGGCCCGTATCGGTATCACAGCGATGATGTCATGCCACCATTTGGTCAGGTAACGTCGTCGCCGGCCCTGTTTGTTTTGTGCGCAGGACCGAAACTGTGAGCGGGACTGTTTGGTTAAGCTGCAGGGGGGAGTGGGGGAGGGGCCAAAGTCTGCTCATGCTCTGTTTACACTCGGTACAACTGCCCTGCTCGCTTCACTTTCCGAGGGCAGAAGCGGTTGACTTTCCTTAGTTTTATTGCAGTGGCTAAAAGCAAATAAAAAATCAGCATCTGCACGCAAGATTCAGTGTTTCCCAGAGTTATTTGTTGAGACTATGAGGGCACCAGCGATCCAAATCCCAATTTTAGGAGTAAAAATGTCACTTATTGCCTTCAACTTGTTCCTTTTAGATCAGTCTAGTGTAGTTTTATATGTTTAAGGAACAAAAACAAAAAATGGTCACATAATTTCATCCTGCAGCTTATTTTTAGACTATGGGAGACCGCCATAGACTCCTATTGATGAGAAACACTGGAGATCGCATGATTACAATAAAAAAAAACGTGCTGTATTTTCCGGACTATAAGCCACACTTTTTGTCATAGTTTGGCCGGTCCTGTGACTTATACTCAGGTGCGACTTATATATTAATTAATATGTTGCGTTAACATACCAGACACCTCTTCAGTTCATTGTTTATGCTTTGTGTAGTCGAATAACCATCAATGTGCTACGTTAGCATACTGTACACCTATTCAGCCTGTTGTTCTCTGTTCTATTATTATTATTATTATAACTTGCCTTTCAAGATGAAATGTCTGTTCTTGGCCTCGGATTTTGTAAAATAAACTTCCCGAAAAAATGCATCTTATACTCCAGTGCGACTTATATGCGACTTATTCTCCGGAGCGACTTACTTAAATGAAAAAGCACTATTTTAAAGTCATGCTAATCAAATGTATTACTCTGTTTTATGTAAATGTATATTAGCTTTTTTAATAATGCCTCATTCTCCATTAAAAGGTGCCCATATTTATGGTTGAATGGACTGAGAGAGAGTGAACCGCCTTTGTTATGCCCGATCCCGTCAGACCTCATGCAGAAGGTCAGCAGGGCAGGGCCTGGTCAGGACTTGGATGGGAGACCGCCGGGGAAATGCCAGAAAGCCTGGGTGAATGTAGCCTGGCCTTAGCCAATCCGAAAACTCCGGTCAGTTATCATTTCCCTACACGTTACGTCTGGGTCTGATGCATCGGTTGAAGGTCATCCTACCGGTGTACGGATGGCTAAGGCCAGGCTATAGCGATTGGGTAAAATCAGATCCAATCGTTTCCAACTTTTAGAGGACTTCACCCTCCCACCCATGATAACGGAGCGCAATTGTGAAGACCCTCTGTGCGAAATGAGTACGAGGGTATGGTAAGACCAGGCTAGGATGAATGTAGTGTGTGAGTGAGTGTTGCTGGTGGTGGATGGCGCAGATTGGCAGCCTCGCTTCCGTCAGTCTAACCCTGGGCAGCTGTGGCTACAATTACCACCAGCAAGTTTGTATTGAACGAATAATGCAGGTGTCTGTGTACTTAAAGGCTTTCTGAGACCTTACAATCACTTATCTGGAAAGTTTGAATACTGCATGGTGAACTATCTGTTATTGCCTCTGGTTATAGCAAAGCTTGCGTATTCCATTCAAAAATAGTAACCCCACCTCCGTAACATGTCAAGATAAATTTATACAGCAGTGCAACATCTGATTAGCTCCTTTGAACAGGGCGCTGCAGAGCTGTTTTCTCCCGTGTTTCTTGGGCGTGAATCATTACTGTGCCTGAACTCAGATGTGAAGCTCCATTGCTGAGGAACCGATGCATCCCCTTGACATTTGAAATGCCTCTAAGCAGCTCGGGGCCCTACGTGAGTGTGTGGGCTGGCGCTGTGAACCTTCCCTTCCCTCTGCTATCGACGCATGCAGCAGCCCTATTAGATTACTATCGGTGCATGCGGTTGTCCAATAGTACGTGCTACCAACCTGAAAGTTGTAATTTTCAGCCCCCCCCCCCCCCCCCCCCCCCCCCCCCCCCCCCCCCCCCCCCCCCCCCCCCC
>OMNZ01092234.1:45163-64373 GCA_900303255.1 Lesueurigobius sanzi
ACGATTTTGACAAAAAAACCTAATTGTGATTTTCAGACAGAAATTGCAAAAGTCACAGTAATGATCTGCCTGTGGATTATCTACTTAACTTACTTAATTGATGCCAATTATGAAAAAAATATGCCAAGATCAACTAATCGTGCCTTCTTATTATTATTATTATTATTATTGTCACTGTAATAGAATTGTCAGCAAATTATACATTGCAGTAGTACTCATTTATTATATTTCAGCTTCATGAAACGCTGGAGACGCAAGGAAGAAAAAAGGCAGAAAAACCCTCAGCCTTTGAGGTTATTGCAGTATTTAAAACTGCAATGTCGATTCGATATTGATCAACCTTGCAGCCCTGTGTAAAACTAACACAATGAGAGTGAAAATACTGTTTAAAAGTGTTCAAATGACATACAGCATGTCCATATTCACTTAGATGAAGTTGGTTCAGCAGCTACATTTGGATATTTGGAATCAATACCCGATATTGTATTTTATCGATATCTGACACCAGTATCCCATCGGTGCATCCCTTTTCAAAACTGGCTCTTTGTTAATCTTCCTCTGAGGAAGATTGCAGAAAGGAAGCAATCGAAGCTGTCAGGTATCCAGATAAACCTAAACTGGTCTGATCAAAAAGAAAGTACTTCAACAGTTTACCACTAGAAGACCAAATTAACTTTTTTGAACTGACTCTTTGTTAGTTTTCAAAGTACTTTATCTCTCAAACTAGACCTTTCCACAATGTTCTCTTTATCACTGCATAGTACAGTGAGTTATACTTTTTAATGATTGTCCCAAAAGCTAAAACTGTCACTACATAAATTATCCGTTTCAGATACAAAAGTGACATATTTTACGGTTGTGTTAGTGCCACTCACTTTGCTGATCTGACTAGAGTCTGTCCTATTTGCAGATGAGCCCGAGGTGAAGATCGAGGGCTTCGATGGGAACTGGTACCTGAACCGCCAGGATGTGCAGCTGACCTGCCGAGCCGACGCCAACCCCCCTGTCACCATCTACCAGTGGAAGCTGTAAGTCCCATTAAACCTCACAAAAGCCCGGGGCCCTCACCGCGGCGTGTGGCTTCACTCACATTAGAGTCCTGGCTGAGAGCTCATGGAGGGATTTTTTATTTTATGGTCAGCGCAGACATAAGTTGTTTTTGTCTTTAGTTTATTCCACACAGCATGTATCCTGTATCCAAGATCTGCTTTCCACTCCCCTTCACAAATGTTTCTCCATTTGTTTGTGCTTAAAACGTATAATGAAGATAAGGCAAGGTCCAGGGGCTTGGCACAATAGTCCCCTTGCAGCGACGACACACACACACTGCTATCTCGCCAGATACTGTGAGATAAATGCAAACAGAAATCCTTTGCTTTGGGCTTTCTCTTTGAAGTCTGTGTTCAGGTATGCAGGTACGGCAACTATAAAAGCGTCATTGTTAGTGTGGTTGTGTTTTCCGGAGGGCAGTGAAGGCAGCGGCTTGGTGCCTGACACATCACAGGAGTGCAGAGCTGCATTTATATAAGGATTCGGGCAGCATACCACGGCCCTGACATCACCGGGTGTTATTCAGGAGGATACACAAATATGTTTTCAATGGCCGTGCGATCACCAAATAACCTCAACTGTGTTTGGTTGGAGTAACAGCCCAAACAAACTGGCCGTGCAGGAATGAGGTAACGTAGGACTTTCTGGTAGACGGGGAGAATCTAAAGTGCGTTAGTGGGACTTTGGTGAGAAATGATTTGATTCGACATGATTTAATAAAGAGGGATTTTTAGGTAGGGATGGGAATCGACAAGATTTTATGAGTGTTAAACCATTGACAGTTCATCTTATCAATCCGGGTCTTGAACAATTATGGTATTTATATCTGATTAATTGTACTTGCATGGACTTATATACTTGAACTTGGCCAATAAACGTGTAAGCATATTGTGAAATGATTACAATTTAAAGCCTAAATGTTAATCTCAGAGGAGCAGGAGAGCACAGATTTATCTTGATTAAACAATCATTTAACTTAGCGACAGAAAAGGGGCTACAATGAACAAGTAAATGTAGTGTAGCATGTCCCACTGTAATAAAAGAGGGATATTCCTGCCGATTGCCATACGTATTCATGAGAATTTCTGCAAAGGTCAGTTTTGTTTTTGTAGATTCTTTTTATCTCCAAGGGATAAAAGGATTTTGCTCAACAGGAAACGCATCCCTCAATTTAAAGATATTTTCAGATTGGAAATGATCTCAGGCCACTACTGGAAGTTGGAAGCAATATGTGGTTCATCAAGGGGAGAAACGGGTCAGTTTGCTCTCTTATGTGTATATGTTCACCTGGAAACAAATAAATGACTATCTTATCTTATCTTATCTTATCTTATCTTATCTTATCTTATGACCTAATCTTTACAACAAGTGGTGTAATTACCGCACTGATGCAATGTTTCTCCTTAGAACTATGGTACCGTCAATGATCATTTTCTCAGATTGTGGTGACAACATCTCCACTGTAGTAGCACCTACAGCAGGGATCTCCAGCCTTTTTAACCTGGTGAGCTATTTTTACGTAACACAAATTCCAGGGAGCTACTTATGTTTTGAAGATGTGTAACAATGCGATTTGGGAGAAGTACACGCTTGGAGAGGTAGTAGCCAAGATGATATTTCAACATCATTAGGGAAAATGTATAGAAATGCGTCCTTACACATTCCCATTTACCTAAATATTTGCATATTCTGTTCAATGTGTTCAAAACAAACAGAAAATGCCTCTAAAATGTGACTTATCAAATGCATGAAGTAATGTAGGAAGCGAGCTACCAAGAAAAGGCTGGAGAGCTACTGGTTGGAGATCCCTGACCTACAGACTCCAAATTATAGAGTTTTGAACCCAAAAAACAAGGCAAAATTGGAATATTTATATTAATTCACTAATAACAACATTATTCAAAAATGAAACATGCTATCCAAAACCCCCTCTGGAAAAATCTTTGTCCCTAATATATCTACAAATATATACAGTCGTATAGCAATTATTAAATTATTAAAATTAGACATCACTCTTGATTTCTCCATAAAAATTACCATAAACAATAAGTGTTTGTTATTCTAGAAATACTATACACTATAAAGACAATGTCCAATAAGTTTAAATGAGATATTTGTATTGTTTACACCGTTTAAGCGAAAAAGGGCAAAAATGATGCGTCCAAAATTCTCATGGGGGCTAATATATTTTTTTACCTTTATTTCATACAAAGACAACCTAAACATGTATTTTATATTCCAAAATGTACCAAAAGCTTCTAAATAGCACTGGTGAATGTTTGATGAGATCAATTTTCATCAAAGTTGCAAGCATTTGGATGAAATTTGGGGAAATGTTCCAAAATTTAAGGGGGGCTAATAATTGTGGCGACTGTACATATACTGTATATATAAAATGATACATTTAAACCAGTTCTGTCCATCATTTAGTTTTTGCTGCTAAAATATCTGCGATTTTGGACATTTTGACACATAAAATGGATAATTTTTTATACGAAAACACAAAATGACAGTAAACGTGTAATACATTTTTTTCCTCAAATGTATGTCAGTAATATACAGCAAAAGGTTTGCATTAAGTTTAGTTTGATCGCCACCTTGCCCTCCAAAAGCACATGTACGGCTATACTATGTGGTTTTTTGCTCACATTTCTCACATTGCCACCTATGAAAAGGAAACAGAGGGAAGTCGTTTGTACTTCAACACAAATGGACAGCTCACAGCATGTATTAATTGAAAGCATTATAAGATAAAGCATAATTATACGAGGAGTAAAAGGGTCTAATTGCAAAGGCTAAGTTGGACAAAATGCCAGTGGTCTTGGGAGTGGGGGACATTAATAGACCGTTGTGCCCTGGCTGTATCCATTCCACAGAGCCATGTTGGCTTTTAATGAAACATAGGAACCCCCCCCCCACCCCATTCAGGCTCTCTCGCAGACAATAAAAGGGGAAAAGATAGTGTATATGTGTGTGTTTTGGTAGATTTAGGCAGATCAGAGATAAGAAATAGCAAGGGGGTATCGAGGAGATGCGATGTAGAGAGACTTGAGCGCGGCGCTGACAGATAGGAGGGGACGGCCATCGCTGGCCTGAAAACGAGAAGCCAAATGTGTTGTGAAGGTTCCCCTGGGCTGCACTGTGGAGGTCAGGACAAGGCTGTGACGGAGCCATGCAGACCGCGCCGGCCGCATTACGTCACGCCAAAGCTCACACAGACACTCAGCGCCACAGCCAAAAAACGAAAAGGACAATGGTTAGACAAATACAACAGATAGGTCCGTGGGGAGAGTGTGCTGCCACAGTTCAAATACAGAGAAAACACACTGGCTTGAACCGTAATGTTTGTTCTGGGGCCCTCAAATCTCATCGAAGGGAATTCAAAACCACTGCGATATTTAACAAGTTGAGAAATATGATAAGCTGAGGGAACTTTTTTTTACCAGAAAGCGTTCTAATCATAAAGATGTACACGTTTGGTGAGGTATTCTTATGGCTCACTTTCCCTCTGGATGTTTTTTTTAAATATATTTAAAGCATAAATTTGTCATACAGTGGTCAATTTTGTGATTTTTGGCTAGTTTTCCTTCCTTAAGATCTCAGTTGTTTTGTCAAAGTAAAAAGAAAACCAAACCCACCCTTACGATGGTTATTTTATGACATTTTGTTGGCTCATGGGTTGGACTCCACTACAACATGGCCGTGTTTCCCACGCCTGCGTTGTGACATGTTTGGTCCATCTGACGCATGTGACAGACTGTGTAATCAACTGTGTGATGATTATTTCTTTTGTTGAAGACACAGTCAGATACATGCGCATACATTACAAAACTTCCAGGCCTGAGGTTTTTATTACGCTCTCGCAAACAAATCTCCGCCTTAGCAGCTCCTACAGACTCCACATTTCCCAGAGACTTGTGCTTGTTTTTGTCCAGGGGGGATTTTTAGATTTCATTTTTGAATCCCCAGAAAACATTTCTACAGATTTGTTCAGTATGAGTAAGATTTCCAAAATCCTTCTCAACAAAGTGTAACTAATAAATCAGCAAAATAAAACCATGCATTTAAACCTGGCTCCATCCATTACTTAGATTTCATCCCCCAAAGCTACAGGTAATTCAGACAATTTGTGCACATACAGGGTTTCCGCGGGGCATTAACAAGCATTAAAAGTCATGAAATGAATTGTGCTAAAAATAAGGCCTTAAATGTCATTACAAAGCATTACATTTAATTCAAATTGACATTAAATCTAAATTTCTTAGAAAATAATGAAATTGCGTGACTCATTTTACAAAAATTAGGGTCTAAATTCAGACATTTTACATGAGTTCTGTTCAACAGTTACCCGTTGTATACAATTTTATACAAAATATGAAAATTCATCTATTTGGTGAAATGTTTGCAAATTTTAAGAAATGAAAAACACACATAATTGTTGCATATATGGCATTAAAAATCTAGTATTTGGGTATTAAAATGGCATTAAGAGGCATTCAATTTGACTTGCTGCATCCTGTATAAACCCTGACATAAGATATCTTATTTTTATGATGAAAACATGAAATAATGGCAGATTTGGAATTTAATTTGTCTCATATGTATGTCTGTAATCAACAGGAAAGATTTCTAATTTATCTGATGTTTTTCTCCCTTAATAAATGTAGCAATCATTTGGAAACTACATTTTGTATTTTCTGGGGTTGTACTGATGTGATATAAAAATGGGCTTGATGATCAGAGACATTTAAGTCTGGTAAATACAAAAAGATATACTAATGGGGACAAAAGTTTGCCTTAAACAAGCTCAATATCTCTGTCTTCGTGCAAAAATATTTATTGTTGATTAAGATAAGACAATTTATTCATCTCACAATGGAGAAATGTATCTGTTTCACCAGCTCGTAAGAACATACAGAGGAATGCAGATAGTTAGGAAATGTACAAAGAAGGAAGATCAAAATTGAAAACAGGAAATAATCATAATGGAATGAAGTGAATAGAAAACAGCGTGCAAAACTAATAATGTGAATCAAAATAGAGCAAATTATAAAATAAACTAAATTCCAAATGGAAACCAGGTTTAGAAAATGTATTAATGTTCCTCTATGACTATTTGTAAGAACCTTAGAACCTTAATGCGAGTCTATAATCATTTTAATGGGGGTTAGGTTGAATTGGTTGGGGTCAAAGATGGAAGGAGTGTGCCAGATGTGCGAAGAACAATTAGAACCAAAAAAATCAATCTTAATGCGCAGTCTGAACAGGGCTCCGGGGAAGCGCTGTCAATAACACTAAATTTAGAGTCTTCATAATATTACCTAATGACCCTTCGCTGAGAGATCTTTCCCCCCGATGCCTATTGTGCATTTTTATTATTATATATTGCACGTGCAGTCATATCCGCGTACATCAAAGCACAGTTTGAGAGCGGAGGCAGGAGTCGCCTTAAGTTGCTGCTCCCATCAGTTACTGTTATCTAAGAATGGTTTCTTTATTGTGACAGATTTGTGGACATGCAAATGAGATTCCCCTTGTTAATCTGTCAAATGCAACTACAGTTTTCCCCTTAGATAGGCCAGAGAGTGAGGTCAGTAATTTATGTCTAATCAGTTAGTGGTTGCTGAAGTGTGCTTTTATTGTTACACAGGCTCTTCCCTTGCCTGACATTTTGAACAAGCAAAATTAGCAAATTAGCTCAGCACATTCCCCGAGCAAGCCACTGGGCATCTACATTAAGTGTTTGCATGTCCATGTTTAGTTATTAACATGTCCTTATCAAAGTCCACTGCCTCCTTTCCTGACTTTGTCTCTGTCCCCTCTTGGATACAGAGACTGGATGCACACTCAGAAGTTTGTCCAAATGGGGACTTCATAGGCGCCGTGCGACCGCTGCGAAAACGCTCCGCCAGCCTTTCATTTCTGTAGGAATCAATTGGGCTTTACTGAGCGCAGCATTTGATATAGGCCAGGGAACAGATTACTGAAGTGTGACTTACACCAGTGAGGCTTGTTTTCAGCTCCACTGCAAAAAACAATAAACACTGAAACTATAGCTCCAACTGTTGTCTTTGATATGCTGGGACGACTTCACCACTGTGTGCACAGGCTCGTATGGAAAGATAGCTATAAAACTATCCTAAAAGTACCTATAATTTGTCCTTTTTAACAAAGTTAAAAGGACAAATTATAGGTACTTTTACTTTACTTAAGTACATTTTATGATGAATCCTTTTTACTTCACTACATTTCAGAGCCAGTATCTGTACTTTCTACTCCACTACATTTTAAAAACTGGGTTAAAATTAAAAGTATTTTATTATCAAACTGGTTCAAACTGGTTAGGCCCAATTTAGACATGGTTTAGTGGTTTTCTCCTTTACCTTGACCTGGTTTAGTCCTGGTTTAGGCCTGGTTTAGTCCTAGTTTAGACCTGGTTTAGTCCTGGTCTTGACCTGGTTTAGTCCTGGTCTAGACCTGGTTTAGTCCTGGTTTAGACCTGGGTTAGACCTGGTTTAGACCTGGTTTAGTCCTGGTTTAGACCTGGTTTAGACCTGGTTTAGATCTGAGTTAGTGGTTTACTCGTTTAGACCTGGTTTGAATAAAATAAACAAAAAATCCTGCACATTAAACTCTTCAATATTTTTACTTATAAAGTACATTTTACAGTGGATACTTTTATACTTTTACTTAAGGAAAAATTTATCACATACTTTTACTTTTGTACATTCTTGTGTATCCTGTATCTGCACTTTTACTGAAGTAAGAACATTGAGTACTTCTTCCACCACTGATTAAATATCACAAAGCTTTTAGACATTTTTCCAAAACCAGTTAATCGTTTCATCTTTTTAAAACAAGCTTCATTTAAACACTGACCGTAAAGTTCAACTTTGTTATGCAGCGTCGCAACAGAACTGTGTTTAAACTTAATAGCTTTGCTTTTGTACAATTTAGATTAATTATCAATCTATTTTCTTATTATACACATTAGAATTATTTTCACAAATGGCTCTGCTCAGAGAAATGGAAGATCTTTGACATCATCCACACAAATGCGCTTCATTATGTTGGTGTCAAGCACTTAACCCCGTACAGGCACTTTGCCATATTGTTTTTGTTTAGGAGGGAGCACTCAAAAACACGTCTCAAAACCTTCAGTGAGCAATAATGTCACAACAACTATGGCTGCTAGTTCTCCAGTGATCCAAAAAAAAAAGGATTTTGTAATTAAATGCACTGCACACAAAAATGTCTGCTTTTACAATACACATTTCATTCCACTAACGAAAAAAACAAAAGATCAGGTATGCTTGAATCTGGAACAATATCACCACTTTATCAGAATACAAATCCCAACGCTTTCCAGTTTTGTTTGGTTAATACTTTGAAAGATCATTGAAGGCATGTATCTCACAATTCTTGCAGCATTCACAAGAACTGGACACCAAAATCACCCTGTGGATCTCATTGAACGGGCGAAAAAGCCACAGGGCGCGGCTAATTGACGTGAAATTTGACGCCCCCCTCGGCCCTGCGGGCGCCGTAAAAGGTGTGCCGATAATAGGACAGGGGGTTTGTGCGCGCTTGATCCGTGACCTCCGAGTCTGCTGACCGGATCAAAGGGCAGCAGCCGGTTTGAATACAGCAGGAGATAGCCCAACCATGAAGACAAACACCTCAGGCTGAAGGAACACGCTACCCTTCTCCTTCGCGCTACATACACGCTTGATCAGCTGCCTTTTCTTGACATCTCCCTCGAGTTTGGAGTTCAGCCATGTGAGTTGTGGAAAGGCGGCCTACCCCCTTTTTTTAGCCCCGCGCCCGCCGGAGCTGTTTTGTATTCTGGGAAGGGTTCGGCTATGTCCTTACCTGTTAGGACCTGCTGGGATCCCCTGTCCTCGTAATTTTGTTTGGACGTGATGGATGATGGCTGAAATATAGCGCTGTCAAATATTTCTGGTATTTATCTTGTCGCCCCCCGCTCACGCACACGCCCACGCCGCTTTGTTTGCCACTTGAGACTGTATTTCTCGACTGCTTTGAATTGCTTGCCCCTTGTGTGAAAGAGATTTATCCCCCCCAGACTCTGGCTTTTTATGGTGTTTAAATGACCAGATATCCTTCCCAGCAATTTAGACAGGCGATGTATAGTTTCCTGGTTTAAAATGTTAGCTTTTGGTTTAATATGTAGCAATCTAGTCATCTGCCTCTCGATTTCCTGCGTGGCTTTGTCATCCCAGTAGTTTTGTAATATTTACACATTATTTGGCGTTAAAACATGACTAATCCATATAGGGCTGGGAGTGGGTACTAAACATGAAAGTCCTGATTTGGCCCTAACAAAGTGTACTTTGTTAGGGCCAACATTTACAGTGTAGAACAGGGATCTCCAGCCCTGTCCAAGTGGCTCGCCAAAAGGATTTCTACATACACTTGATAACACAAATTTGAGATGCATTTTTTTTTTTTGTTCTGAGCAAAACATCTCCAAACATTTAGGTGAATACAACATAGTATTTAACAGAGACTACAGGCATTTTGTTTTATTGAGTTGAATCTTGACAGAGGCCTAGTTACCCATGTTTCATTGAAGCATAAAGGCTCTGTCTCACCGGCCTGGAGACTAGTTTGCAACCTTGCAGAGACTTGAGTCTCCAAGGCGTCTCCGAGACGTCTCCGCGAGTCTCTGAGACGTCTCTGCGAAGTCTCCCGGTCTCCAGGGAGTTGCGGGAGACTAGTTAGTGACTTTTTCAAATTTACAACAGGTCTCGGAGAGGTCTCAATTCAGTTGTGGAGACTTCGTGGAGACTTATTTTGAACGTGAACGGGGAGACGTGTCAACGAGGTCTCTGAGAAGTCTCCGAGACGTCGCCGCAACTGAACTGAGACTTCCCGAGACCTGATGGAGTCTTGGAAAAAGTCTACAACTAGTCTCCAAAAAATTCAAACATGTTTGAATTTCCTGCAACTCCCTGGAGAGCTCCTGGAGACTAGGAGACTCCGCAGAGACTCAATTCTACCCCAGGTTGAACTAGTCTCAGTGGGAGGTGAGATAGGCCCTTTAGTTGAGTCTCTGGGAAGTCTCAGGAAAGTCCCCACCGGTGAGATAGCTCACTGCCATTTTTCATACACAAGTTGCTCATGTGGTAGAAAAGGTTGGAGGCCCCTGGTGTACAATCATCAAATACAGGATTATATAGATGAAAATTAAGATGACATTTTTTTTTTAAATGGTCCTTTAATATTGACCAAAAATATTGGTGGCGCTTATCGGCATTGACCAACCCCAAAATATCAGCATTTGGCCTTTGAAAAACCCATATCTGTTGACCTCTAGTACATGACTTTGCTGTTGATCTACTTTTGCGCGTGCTACATGAGCAAAAATATCCCTCTATCTAAAGTATCTAAAGAAAAATATTCCTTTGGTAGCCGTTTTCTGTACCTTTTCTTTTCAGATACTGGTCCTGCGTAAAATAAAATTGATAGCAAACAATACCATACAGGCTCCTTTTAACAGTGTCCAGCCCGACTAATGCATACAATAACACCCCCATATTATCTTATTTCATGTCATGCAGGCTTGTTTGAAGTTTTAGGCCCAGTGCCAGCCAAAAGTTTGGAAACACTTTTCATCGTCTTGGATTTTATTTACATTGTAAGATTCTCATTGAAGGCATTAAACTATGAGCAATACATGGTGAAATGACTCAAAATATGCTTTATATTCTCCACAATTGTCCCCCTTCGTTCTTGGCATTTCCTCAATGAGCTTCATAAAGTAGAGTGAGCTGAAATTGTTTTCAAATAGTCTGTGAAGTGAAAAACATTTCTGGTGACTCCATCGTGAAGCTCATTGAGAAAATGTCAAATGTGCGCAAAGCTCTAAACGGCTATTTTTTGTTTAAATTAAAACATTAGTCCGTATGTGTTCATTCATAAATTAAAGCCTTCAGTGAGAATCTTCAATGAAAATAGTCTTGAGGTAAAAGTAAAAGCAAAAACAGTACAGATACACAAGTCAAGAAGGTCCTCCACCAAACTTTTGAGATACTTTTACACTTTTTTGTGGAAGAAACTCTCTTTTCCGTGCTGAATAAAGTACAACAGGACCTTTGACCAAACTTTATTTGGCTTATTGATTGATTGAACTGTTTATTGATATGTATAGTACCGAAAGCATTTGAACTAAAGTCTCCATACATATTTTACAGTTTCCTAAAACATTTCCCGCCCTCTTCTTCTCGCAGTCTAAATGGATCCCTGCCCCGCAACGTGGAAATCAAGAACAACACGCTCTTCTTCAAGGGACCCGTTACGTATGACCTGGCGGGGACGTACGTGTGCGACGCAACCAACGGCATCGGCACTCGCACCGGCATCGCCGACGTCAACATCACAGGTAAATCAAAATGTGCTCTTTCTGGCCTGTTCTCCAGCTGCTTCTTACCAACCCACATACAAATCAATACAGTAGCCCTCTGCGAGCCCGACCTCTCTGCCACATCATTTCAAATTCTGAAACATGCGAGTATTAAGATATTGGAGAGCGGGGTGTAGATGGTTTACGGCTTAACAATCCTTGGTTTATATACTGGAACTACCCACTCGCCGGGGAAATGCATCCAGGTCTGTGCGGAGTAGCACAAAGCATGTTTCTGATCAGTCGCGGAGAGTAACACGCAGGAAAATGTGGCTTTGAGGCGAGAGTGCTGTATTGATTATTGTTTGCTCACATCACTCTCACATTTCTAAACAGGCTTTGCTTCATTTACTTTGTCCTTTCTGTTTCTTCTTGAGAAAAACAAAACTGATGCAGATCCCTCCCCTTCCGCAGAGCATTTGACACACACGCTCTGTGGTCGACACGGGTCTCTATCCGAAAAGCACCGTATTTGTCAAATTCAGTCGTCAAATTTCCACTGCGCTGTACTGCCGATCTCAGATTGTTCCGTGGACAATCATGGAGATGGCGAAGAGTACAGGAGCAGCTGGGGTGTTGGGATCATGTCAGTTTTGCTTGGTCTGACTTCCTTGTGTGGCTGTTTCTGTGAAGCGGGGGTGTTTGAACTTGCATTGCTTTTGCATGTTGACTCATGTTGTGTCTCTCAGAGCGTTTCGCTCAGTGTGAACCTAACAGCTGTGCCTTTACACTGCCATGCAGAGCTTACTACTTTTGTTTTTTTTTCTCCTGCTGTAACTCTATAGGACAAAGAGTCTTTGTCGGATATGATGTCATTATTGGTACTGTGAAAAGTACTATGTCCAGAGTAGTGGTTAGTATGTGCTGAGAGAAATATTAAAGGACTGAAGCCATATTGTCGTGTGCGTATGTTTTAGTTTCATACATCGGTTGTTTGTTAAAGTTCAGTCTCAACAGTGAAGAGTATCAAGGCTAGAGTGATTTTCTGTATCTGCCTCTTCATTCACTTCTTGTATTAACAAAGCGCTACTGTCCCTACTATTTGTCAAGATGCATAACATTAAATAAAATAAAATTATTGTGAATCACAAAAACATTTCAGTATGCTCACGGCTACTGCGCTGCCAAAATACTGACTTATTCATAACCCAATAGTTTCTCTTGTGATGAATGGTGGTGCTGATTGTATCTGTTTGACACAAACAGAGTATGGCTGGGTCAGAGGTGAACTTGATGGTGGATAAGACATTTCCTGCTCCTTCGTTCAAGCCGCTCATGCACTGACATGGGCTATGCATAATGACCTGGCGTTGGAGACGGTGCATCGATGCTTCGTTAACTTCAAAGAGCATCTGTATGTGTCCCAGTCTGAACCAGACCTGCTGCACTAGTGGCAGGTGAGAGCCCACTGCTGGCACCCGTTCAAGGCTGCAGTTCCTGATAAGTGTCCTCCGCAGAGGGGCAGGAAGCAGCAGCTGCAACATTACATTTGTTCAACAGCTCACAGAGCTAAGAGCCACTCGTTTGTACTCTGCAGTGCTGCTGAAGCTCAAGCACTGGCCAGGTGAGCTGTGCCGTAGTTAAACATGTCCTCTTTGGTATTATGTGGTACAGTGACTCCTCTGCATAATGAAGCACCTGCAGGTCTACATACAGTATATATCAGCATACACTTAGGCACATACACTTGCATTTCATTCAATAGTGGCAATACTTAAAGGCACTATACCCGATTTTTAAATTACAAATAATGATATAAGATAGTTCTTTATTGATCTCACAATGGAGAAATTTACTTACAACAGCTCTTAGGACAGGATCACACAGGGGGGTGCAAAACGTCAGGAAATGTGCCATCAAGAAGAGAAAAAGGTTTGCAAACAGTAGTAATAAATCTGGAATAGTAATAAACTAAATTTAAAAAGCTGATACTGATAAAAAAATTAAAAAAAGTGTATCTTAGCATCTATCAATACAACTGTATAAACTGTATTAGGAAAAAAAAAACATCTCTTATGTACACTGGATAGTCATTTTACTAGGCCCCCTTATAAAATTAGATCACTCTTGATTTAGAATCACTCTTGATTTCTCCATGAAAATGACTAAGCTCCAGACTCATTTGATTGGTCTTTGTCATGGTGAGAAATAGTAGTCCCCCTCTGGTGTTCAGGTGCCCTGTTCTTTGGAGTCCTTTTATGCACTTTGAATGCCAATTGACTGCAGGTGTTGCTAGGAAGTTAATTAGGTGTGTTTTGAAAGGAAAAATAATCATACTCATTTTTACCTTTATTTCATATAAAGACCAAAATGTACCAAAAGCTTCTAAATAGCACTGGTGAATGTTTGATCAATTTTCATCAAAGTTGCAAACATTTGGATGAAATTTGGGGAAATGTTCCAAAATTTAAGGGGGGGCTAATAATTGTGGCTACGACTGTAACTAATAAGTGACACTGCAGGTTTCGTAAATGCTGAGGTTGAAAGAGGAAGCGAGTAAAATAAATTGACAGTTTTGGTCCAAGCACATTCCTTACTTTCCTCACACATTTCAGAAATCCTGTTTCTTCTTAGATGAGTTTATAAGCACATTTCACAACTGGCGGGGGCCCCCTTTTTTGAGTCATAGTCACAGAAATGCTAGAAAACTAGCTTGCAAACCATGAAACTGACAATAAATGTTTTATATTTAGATGCACAGTATTATTTGTACAGAAATATCAGAGTTTGCAATATACTAAAGAAGGAAAAAACTAATTTCATTCCACTACTATGAAAAAATCAGGTATAGTCCCTTTAATCCAGAACTTGTCAAGCCCTCTATACCTAATAATATCTCATAGAAGCTGTTTTCACTCAGGGAAAGTCCCAAACAGAGAAACAGCAGAATTTAATCAGAGTTGTCATTATGTTTTAATGGACACATTTGTAGGAGCTGCATAAGTGTCAGCTCAGCAGATAGAAGGGCCACAGAGCACCTTGTTTCAATTAGTTTGTGGATGTGCTCTCTGCTGAGACGCCATCGACTGTGGGCAAACTCACACGAGCTTCCCTGGCTCCTCCAAGGACATGTGCTCTCAACTACACTGTTGCCTGTCACAATCTAACGATTTTAATCAATCGTCTCCGAAACACAGAGGAGTCTGTCTGTGGAAAACGAGGAGGTGGTTAAATCTATAGCGACAGAGTTGAGCTTCATATAATAGGTTCCTCTCATTCACATTCACTTCAGAATTCTCCTGAGAGCGAGTCGTCAGATCTTATTAATCAGCTAATTACCAGGCTGTATTAAAACTTTCTTACATGTCAGACTGCTGCCTTAAGTTGTCTTAATAGGAATGGCATCTGAGTGTGGGGAAATAGTGAAACTGAAAACCGCAGGAAGAAACCCAAATGACGTGGTTGGACCTCAAAGATCCTCCCTCACCCAAGAGAACAAAATAGGCCTTTCATTTCGATAATCAGCATTTCCCCCATCTCTGTTGTGAGCAAATCAGTGTCACCTCCTCACTCGTCTTCCCACAACATTAAAAGGACTCGGGTCAATGGCCTTTTGTGTTGAGATAACCTTACAATTATGGCATTATCAGCGCTGACATAGAATAAAGGGGAGGATTCTCCTGCGGAAGCTCCTTTTGTTTACTCTCTAATAATCGGATAAACAGGCATTGAGGTTTTTTAACCTTGACTCTCATATCCGCACCAAACACTGTAATCTTTGGTAGACTAAGCATGTGCAGAATTCTTGCTTCAATATTATAAATCGCATTAGGTTCTGGCAAGGTTAGAATAAATGTTTCTGATGTTTTGGTAATCAACAAAAAGCATTTGGTTTGCACGAACGAAAGAAAGAAAGAAAAAAAGAAAGAAAAAATGTGTATACTATAACACACTGTTTGCCAACCTTAGAAGGGGGTGTTTGGAATAATTTCTGACAAAAAAATAAGACCAAATTGAATTGTATTTTTGATTATTATGTTCAAAGAAAAGCTATTTATATGTAAAGAGCGAGAGTTTGAGAATATTTAGTAGCCTTTTTACTGATAAATGGGAGTTTTAGTCATTGACTTTCTAACTAATCATCAAAACCATCGAGGCAGGGGGTACTCGGAGTGTAAATAAAAGGCCCAAGGGGTACAACAGACAAAAAAGACTGCTATAATAGATATATAGATAACTAAAACTTGACCAGACGAGACTTGCCTTTCGTCTCTGGCTTTATGTGTTAGTGTAACGATTTCAAACATTTCCCTCCTGGCATTGATGCAACTACCAATTAAAAGATAACAAATAATTAAAAGCACCATGGAAAATATTAAAATCTCCTAACACTGACTTTATTACCAGTTCACATTTGCATGCATTTGACCATAACAACTGAAGAAATAGCATCATTTTGTCAGAAAATCTAGACTTTTGAAACAAAAGTCTGTGAGGATAGTGCAACATCCACGACTTACCTGTGTGATTTCACAGCTAACACAAAGTAAGGATTTGATGGGGCTTGTGAGTCGGTGGCAGAAGCCCATGAGGACACACCTGCTTCTGTCAGCAGTTTCCAGCAATGCCAGCAAAGTGTAATGTAGAGAGTGCAGCTAAAGGAGGCCCTACACCTGTTCGCCAATCTGTGGTTTTTATTAAACCTCGACGACTAACCTCCGCTCGTCCCCATTAAATACTTTACTGCTGTCAAGAAGCAGATTGCTTTTATCAAGGCTTTGAACTATGCATTTGTTCCCACTGAATACAATGGAAATAAAACAATAGACTCTGGTTGAATATCTGGCAGAAAGTGACAAAGATATACTGGTATCATTTCCCAAAACACTGTGATTTCCAGTTGCATGGCAGCGACCGAGACAGCATTACTCAACGTAGAAAGAAAGGGTAGCTTCATGGTTGGTCCTGGCTGAATAAAACAACTATCATACTATATTAGTGACAACCATTTTACCACCATTTGCCTCATTCTCATCCCTGACAGAGACAAGCAACGTGATGATGTCAGTTCTGCGAAGGCTCCGGCAGCAATGTGAAATTTGTTTGTCTGCGCCTGTCAATGCCGAGTCGCTCCCAATCCCCATGTTATAGCACATCGGCACATGCATTATTCATGGATCCAAAGGCCACACGTGTATACGGCGTATATCATTACAAGCCTACATGTTGTCAGGCAGGTTGAATGTCTGTGGCGTTGTGCTCTTGCGCTCGTCATCCCCGGGACAAAGCTCGGTAGAAGACGGGAGAGGGGCTAAGCAGAGTTCTGATCGTGCCAAGATCACAGCTCATTATCCAAATGAGAAGTTAGCATGAAGCGTTCCCCCTCGCCTGCGCGCCACAGGGCGGCTCCATGAAGCCACTGATGTCTACTTGGTGCCAAGGGGTGCACGCATCACTTTGCATAAAATGGTGGAAAGGGGGTTGTTTTGTTTTTTTTAAGATCGATGTATTATTGGAGTAAAATTGTAAACATCACCATGAGCCAAATATTGTTTTAATATAGAATGCATTTTTGTGTAATATTCATTGTTTAGACCTATTTATTTATATACAGAGATAGATATATAGATAGACATATACAATATTATAATTTGTATAATTTATTTCCTGCACATTTCAATCAAACCCTAAAGCCAAACTGGAAGAAATAGGCAAGCCCCTGCTGTCTACTCACTCAGTGCCAAAGGACACAGAAACGGCAGCATGCAGATCAGAAAAAGGGAGATGCTGGGATTTTTATTTTATTTTGGGGGGGGAGAAGAAGAAGAAGAAGGATGCTCTGGCGGTAGGAGTGAAATGGAAATGTCACCAGGGGAGTGCATGTGAAAGCAGCTCGTATAGTGATTTATCTTAACATTTGTTTCTGCATGGCTTGCTGTTCTGGCCTCTCCCGAGAATATGCAAGTAGAGGGGAGAGAGATACAGAGAGAGGGAAGGGAGGTGCGCAGACGGACGGAGTCGCGGGATTGGTCGGTCTGGGGAGGACCCCTCCCCCCCGTTTGAGCCCCGCCCCCTTCGCTGTTGTTGGATCAGTCACGTCGCCGCGAGAGCCTTGCTGATGAAGTAGGTCAGACTCTGTCCCAAGGTCTGACCACTGGCCCCAGAGCTGCTGCTGCTGCTGCTGCTGCTGCTGTTGCTGCTGTAGTTGCTGCCTTTGCTATGGCGTGGGGGGTGATTCATTCATGACACACGGAGCTTCAAAATAATAACAAGCCCATGACAAAAGCGAATAGAGGGGAAAGGCAGGGGTCCGGCTAAGGTTATGTGGTAAACAAACATGTCCGATCAAGGCTTAGCACAGTAACATGGAGAGATTTGCATTAGCTGCAGATCTGCTGACCCAATAACTTATGAGGATGTGGCCACTGGGCTCTAATCACTGCAGGAATAGGGTTCATATGGTTATTATGTGTTATTCTTAGTTAGTGCGATTACACTGTACAGTATGCATTCTCTAATAGGTGTTAGATTATTGGATTATGAGTCTGTGACATGTATTCCAATCACTGTATTATGTAACAACATTAACCAGACAATTATTCTTTCCACTTGGTAGTTAATAGAGCAGATACTAGACCTGCATGATTAAACTCAATCAAATCCAGTCTAATGGCATTTACTAAAACACACATCTCCATAAGGTGTTATTATTACTACTCGAAACCTCTTCAAACATGAATTTAGTCTGAAAAGTCATAATTATCTATTATTTAACCCAATCATACTCTATGAACTAAACTACAAAAGCCTTATTTTGTTAATATTGCTCATTAAAGAATGATGCCAACAAACATAAACAATAGATTGTAAGTCAACCAACTAACGGGGGAATCTAATTTGTCGTATCTGTTAGGTTGTCGCCGAGCCGTCTTTGTTGATAGCCCGCAGTCGTATATGGGTCACTACATCATCCCCACTGTGATGTCAGCAGCCAGTGTAATTCCTGCAAGCATATCGTATCCATTTATTGTGAATTCTGAAGACGAATTACCATAGCAGCCTATAGCATTACCTTAGTGCAGGGGTGGCACGCGGCTCGCGAGGCGCATGCGGCTCTTGGCCAATGAGAGTGCGGCTCTTTGCCTGATCCATTTCATACTCTGATATTCCCATGGATTGAATTCATTAAGAACCTCTCTCCAAAACCCAATCGTTGTCCTGCAGACACCGTTTCGCCTCCTTCTAAGACACTTGAGTGAGAGTCTTCATCACTCTCCTCTCTCCCCTCTCTCTCTCTCTCTCCCTCCCGACACTACATGTGAAGAAGGTTTGTGCAAAGACAAAGCCAGACGCAGGATAAACAACCATAACATGCAGAGTGCCATGTGAACAGTTTCTGCACTTCTGTTTCTGATTACTCTTTTTTTCATTGAGATTGGCCCAATATTGACAGATATTAAGATACTAAAAATGATGAGCTTCAACAAACGCGAAATTGCCGCACGGAAATGCGCAAAGTCAGTGTCTTTTCTTCCACAACTGATGTAAATGTTGTGAATCCAACATAAAACAGAAACTGGGACGTCCTCATCAGACTTATGATTAAAGTTTGTGAACTTTGTGCAGCCTAAAGCCAAGTGTTTTCTCTGCACAGTCCCGTCAGGCTGCAGGCTCAGAACAGCGCTGCAGCCAGGGGCGAATCAGAGGAGGGGGCTCAGTGGGCAGGGCCCCACACACTAACACAGTCCTGCACTAAAAATAGATAAAAAATAGTAAATTAATTTCAAAAATTGC
>OMNZ01092278.1:0-16606 GCA_900303255.1 Lesueurigobius sanzi
AAAAGCTCATGTCCACTCTAAAGAAACGTAAAATCGGCAATTTTTCATCATTCTTTTGTATTCTTTCGTGATTTTTTGATAATTTTCCTCACTTTTTTTTCTTTCAATTTTCTCATACTTTTTGTAATATTTTTTTCATAATTTTTCATTATTCTTTTGTATTCTTTCGTCATTTTTTGTGAATGTTTCTCACTTTTTTCCCCCTTTTTTTTTCATGATTTTTCATAATTTTTCTCAATTTTTTTCTCGTCTTTCCTTTGGGTTTTTTTTTTGCAATTTTTCTCATCATTTTTTTTTTTCATAATTTTTGTCTTAATTTTTGTCATAATTTTCCTCACATTTTTATTGTTTTTAGTTGTTGTTTTTTTTTCAATTTTTCACACTTTTTGTAATATTTTTTTCATACTTTTTCATTATTCTTTTGTATTCTTTCGTCATTTTTTGTGAATTTTTCTCACTTTTTTTCCCCTTTTTTTCATGATTTTTCATAATTTTTCTCAATTTTTTTCTCGTCTTTTTTTTGCAATTTTTCTCATCATTTTTTTTGCATAATTTTTGTCATCTTTTTTCATTTTTTTTTGATAATTTTCCTCACATTTTTATTGTTTTTTTTTTTTCAATTTTTCACACTCAATATTCTTTTGTATCCCAAATTTGGCACGCTGGGGTTTAAGGGGTTAAAAGCGTAATAATCAGCTTAAATGGAATTTGTTGCTCCTGGGTGTCGTGCAGAGTGATACCTCTTTCCCTCCCTCCAATCTCTGCAAACGTTTCTGCCCAGTGACGCGAGGACGTCATCACTTTGTAGGCGGAAAAAGCGGTAGTGCCCTGGATGCGCTTGTGAGCTCCTCGGTTGATGTTTTTTTTATTCGCGTCGCGATATAAATCGTCGGGAAGACATTGGTGATCTCATTGAACGCGCAGGACCAGTCTTTGCAGGCGCTAGCAATGGCACTTCCCGCGGCTCAGGCAGAAGTACCGATGGACAGAGGCGCCCTGAGCGGACAGACGCTTCCCTCTGAAAACAACATTGACATCGACGAGAAAGAGTTGGATAATATCACAAAGAAGCACCGGGAGGACGACACGACGCTACCTCTGCATTCTCCGTGGACATTTTGGCTAGACAGGTAACAGTATTCCCCCCCGTGCCTTCCGTGTTGTTGTTGTTAGAAGAGAGCGCAGTTGATGTGGGCTAGAATGTCTTTGAAGGCCACCGCTTTTACGCAGGCCTCCAAAGCAAATATAGCGGGAGAGAGTTTGCCTTCAGCCACTTTCCCTTGACCACCCGGTCTCTGACAACACGCAGACCGGTTCTTTACTGTAAATGTATCGCTATACAAGGCCATTGCACCTTTGGAACTGTGTTTGTGTTGTCATTTTTGCCTGTATATCCAAACTGAGCACCCAACAGAGGAGGCACTAGTGAAAACGACTCTTGAAATCTGCTCTGGTGAAAGCTTTGGTAACCTAAAAGGGGACAATAGACCAGCCTGTAAGATCATGTGTACAGTCATGCAGAAGCTAAAGCATTAGCTCCGTATACCGTCGTAAAATGACCATCCATTTGTAAACAGAGCTGGGATTGGCCATTGTAGCTGGAGGCTACAAATCCAAAGGCTTGTGGTTACAGGCTCCACCTTGGTATTAAAGCGCAGATCACGTCATCTACCAAACAAAAACAAACACACAACAAAACAGAAACACAGACAACACAAAATCAAATCGCCCAATTTACTCTATAAACATATTACATACAACAAAAAAAAGTAGATTTCTGGTGGTATTGTTAATGTCAAATTGGCCTAACAAAATCCTTATTATTGTTGGAATCAGTAGATCACAGAAGTAAGACATAATGTAGTTCTGAAGTCAAGTTACATAATATATTTGTTCATTACTTACAGTGTTATAAAACATCTTTGCGTAACACCTGAAGAATTGATCAAGTTAAATAGGATATGCTCAATTACGACTTTAAATTGCTATGTTTTGTCTGTTTCTCATATGCTTTTTTACACAGCTCATTTTGTGATTGTATTGGTTATTGTAACAGTTGTTTTGTTCCTCTTGTTGTAGGTCATTACCTGGAACAACAGCAGCAGAATGTGAGTCTAATCTGAAAAAGATCTACACAGTGCAGACTGTTCAGGTGAGCACTCTTGGATCACGACCTGGCTCCATCACAGGATCTCGGACACTTCTGAAGTGGTACTCTTAGGCAAATAAATGATCTAGGTCAGGGGTCAAAATCCGGCCCTCTATCGTGAATCTTTTGGCCCTCCGAGATAATTTTGAGGAACATTCTTAGACATACACTGGAAAACATAATTGTCTCAGCTGAGGCAATGGCTTGAAATGAAACGATTTTGGGATTTAGACTAGTTTAAATTAAGATTGCAAGTATCTTTTTGCTTTCATGGACATATTTGTCTCAATTCGACTTTTTGTTTATTTAGTTATATTGATGCAAGACAGTCCAAACCCACTCAAAATCAACGGTAATCAGTGGTAATACTTAAAAGTAAAAAATTTCCCCTCAAAACCCCCCGTAAGCTCATATACTGTATGATGCACAACACTTACATTTGTAGAAAGTAGCGCTTTACTTTGGGCCAGGATTGGAAGGTTTGGCCCCTGGTCCTTTGACGAGGAAGAAAATCTGCCCCTCACCAGGACAACATGTTATGAGGGACTGTGCTTGTGTAAATCAACTAAGCTATTTATTGTAATATAGGTTGACCAGACGTCCCAGTCAAGAGCCCCTCTGTTCCAAACCCCCATGCATTCCTCCAAAACCATTCATTTGCCCCAATTTTGCACAGGATCTGTCCCTGTTTTTGGCCAATGTGATCCACTTCGCATGGAAATGAATGTCTTTGGGCCCTGCAAATGTCAATTACAAAGTAGAAACCCTTTCAAACTGGTTGGTGCATGCAAAAAGACATTAACAAACAGTTTTAGTGCAGGGAACGCAGTCAAGAAGATCTAGCTCCCTGGCTGGCACTGCAATGAAAACCCAAATTGTATCCTGGTTTTTTAGTCGGAAAATCTGGTCACCCTAAATATAGCTTAACTAAGCATCTGGAATAACATGGACTTTCAGACAGTATCATGTGAATGCTGACTTTTTTGTCTTTATAAACCAAATCAGTCACTGTGATCAGACTTTTTTAATGTCTGTTGGTGTTGTAGATGTTCTGGAGTGTATACAACAACATACCCCATGTGACCGCGTTACCCTTGAGATGTAGCTACCACTTAATGAGAGGAGAACGGAGGCCACTCTGGTGAGTTGATTTTACATTACATGCATTTCTCCATTGTGAGATCAATAAAGTATTATCTTATCTTATGTATCTACTGTACTATTTTTCTTTTAATAAAGCTGTTAGTTAACAATGTTTCTATTGTTGATGCTTTTTTTACAGGGAAGAAGAAAGCAATGCAAAAGGAGGAGTGTGGAAAATGAAAGTACCTAAAGAAAGCACTGTAGGTGTTTAGGATCTTATCAGTCATTTAGTCAGTGGTTCTCAACCTCAGCTTTGTAGTAAGTAAGTGAGTAAGTAAAGTTTACTTTTAAGCACTTTTCACAGATAAAAAGTGATGTATACAGTTGTGCTCATACGTTTACATACCCTTTTAATCTTTTGGCCATTTTTCATAGAATATGAATGATAGCACAAACATTTCTTTTCTTCCACTCATGGTTAGTGGTTGTGCGAAGCCATTTATTGCCAAAGATCTGAGATTACTCTTTTGAAATCAAAATGAAACAGAAACTAGTCAAATGTCCCTGATCTAACGTTTACATGACCTTCACCAACTGCCAGGAAAATTGTTCAGGAGCAAAGAAAAAGTCACTTCAGCTGAAATACAGGACTCTCTGACAAAATTGGACTCTCTGTTTCAAGATGCACAATATGTCTACTTTTGATCAGGGACATTTCAATCAGTTGCTAGTTTAAAATCGTAAACAAACAGTTTTTTTTGTTTGTTTTTTTTTTACAATAAATGGCTTCACGCAACCACTAACCATGAGTCAAACAAAGGTTTTTGTGTTATCATTCATATGCTATGGAATGCATAAGTTTCCATCCCCTGACATTCCTCCAGGGTATGTAAACATTTGAGCACAGCTGTAACATCGGAACAGCAAAATGATGTAAGAACAATTTTATAAAACAAATAAAAAATGTGACAAAACCCATCAACCAAAAGCTTTCCTAAACAACACAGTCTTCAAGTGCTTTTTAAAAGAGTCCAAAGAGTCGAGCACGCGGCGGGACAGGGGCTAGTCCCTCCACAGTCTTGGGGCTACAGCCTGAATGGACTCTGGCACAAGCAGTGAGGGGGGTTCAAGGAAAACAGGTTGGGGACCACTGCATTTAGCCATGTTGTTGTGAAAGGTAAATGTGTATGTGGTGACAAACAGGAAGCCATAGAAACACTAAATGTTCTCTTTGTTCCAGTTGACAGTATGGAAGGAGTTGTTACTAGCAACTATTGGGGAGCAATTTGCAGATTACTGTGCCTCAGGTGAGCCTTAGTACTTTTTATTGTAGTACTCAATTCTGAATCCGGAAAGAAGTGGTCTGTTTTTGTATTTGTTCATTATCAACTTGCAGATTTTTACACCTGTGGAAATAATCTTTCTGTTCTTTTTTAAATTCTATAGAGGATGAAGTTGTCGGCGTCAGCGTTAGTGTTCGGGATCGGGAAGATGTGGTACAAGTGTGGAATAAAGATGCTTCTCTCGCTAATGAAGCTAGTATCTTGGGGAAAATCAGTGAACTCCTGCCCTACATATCTTTTAAAGCCGTTTTTTATAAGTGTAAGCGTGCCCTCGTTTTAATCCACAGCATGTAATCATTTTTGCAGTTTGAAAAAGACTCTAACTATAGATATTTGTTCACATTTCCAGCTCACATGGAACATCACGCCTTCGAGGGAGGACGCTCAAGACACTAGAGTCTAGACCACACTGCACTTTGATTTATTTGAAAGCTGAACTGTCCCTGCCTTTGGTGTAGAGGAGCTCTCCACAACGTAGGCAAGGGCATTATTTTACATTCTTCAAAGAAAAGTTAAACTATATTTTTATAACTTAGGATTTTTGATGCCTTGCTTCACTGGGGATGATGATTATACATGAAAAGGCCACTTTATGTTAGGCCATTCTGTGGTCGACCTCTTTCTAACCTGGTCATGAGTGTGGCAGCCCTGCTCTCAGTGCGCTCTATGGATCTCGTTTCCCAGGAGAAATCTAACACAAATGTAATGTAGTTAACCATTTCTCGTGTTAGATGTTGCAGTTCAGGTCATGGTTTGTTACTCTGTGCCAAAGCAGTTTTGTTTGTGTCTTTTCATTCTTTCTAATCCTTCAGTTTTAGGGTGATTACATACATCATTTTCTCCTATACCGAATGTCTTTGAGGTATGTTCATCTGTCAAACTCGAATCAGGGTAACACATTTGCACATAGTTGTTTTCCGATCTCTTTGATGGAAAGCCATAACCAAGCACAAACCCTACTGGTCTTAAGATTGTGGACAGTTATGACTTCTCAGAGCTTTATATAACGGCAGAATCAATTTTCTAAGGTGCCTCTTTTTGGGCCTGGCTACACAATATCCCATTCAGACTTTTATTCCCTCATGGACTGAAGATATATTTTCATTTAATACTTCTCAAATCAATGCTGACCATTTTAGGACATGTTGGTGTATGCATTCCTGGTAAAACCACGACGATGATGCTTGACGGGAAGACGACATGCGTTTACAGGCAAAAAAACAAAAACAAATCCTGAGCGAATTAAAAACAAAAATAGTATTGTCCTGTTTGTACCCAGGCCCCAGCATGTATTTGATATTACTCTCAACACATGCTCTCATCTCTTGAATGTTTTCTCATCCACTCTCTTGTTTGTGAAGGCCATTCACAGGGTTGTTTTCCATATAATAATCATACCATGCTGCTGATGGTGTCAATGTTAAACTCAAGAGTTGCGCGACATCCTGCATGATCTTATATTTCCTTTGTTTCCACCACCAATTAGCTCTGATGGTCTTTGACTTTTCCATCATGTTACTTGACAATGTTTTAACCATAGAGTGTCCATTAATGACGGAGGTACAATTGGCTAGTTCTCCGCGAAGCCAGCTAGCATACGGGGGCTGGCTCCGGAACCTCCTATTGACTTTCCATTGAAACTTTTTGGCCCCTCTTTAAGTCATTATTGGAAATAGTCTTGTTATTATGTTGAAGTGCTTGTCTTACCACGCGCTACACTGTCCTGTTCTTTGTCTTTTACAAGAACGTAACTCGCACGTACCGAATATGGATTTGGCTCCAAAAATTCAACTTCAAATTCTAGCATGAGTTAGCTTCTGTTTTTAGCGTTCTTTTAACAAGACTGGAGGTTTTGTTTACCTACTTGACTAGTTTCAACTACCGTATTTTCCGGACTGTAAGTCACACCAGCCAAAAAATGCATAATTAAGAAGAAAAAAACGTATATAAGTCACACTGGACTATAAGTCACATTTTTGGAGGGAAATTTATTTTACAAAATCCGAGACGAAGAACAGACATTTCATCTTGAAAGGCAAGTTATAATAATAACAATAGAAAGGAGAACAACAGGCTGAATAGGTGTACGGTATGCTAACGTAACACATTGATGGTTATTCAGCTACACAAAGCATAAACAACCAACTGAATAGGTGTCTGGTACGTTAACTTAACATATTAATTCAGATATAAGTCACACCTGAGTATAAGTCGCAGGACCAGCCAAACTATGAGGATAAAGTGCGACTTATAGTCCGGAAAACACTTCTTGTAGTCTTCGTCAGAAGCGTCACGTGATGGTCCTTTAGCGGTCTTTTAGTAACAGGAGGTTTTGTTTACCTAGTGACTTTTTCAAGGAAGTAGATGAAACTAGTCAAGCAGGTAAACAAAACCTCTTGTCCTACTAAAAGAACGCTGAAAACAGTTTAAACTAAGAAGCCCGTATATGAACTTTTTCAAATGAATTGGCTTCGTGAACGCTATGGAGAAAGCCACACAGGCTAGCTCCATCTTTGATATGCACTCTATGGTTTTAACACACCATGGTGGATGTTGACTGGAGGGCAACTTGGTTAACCCTGGGATTTCAGTATCATCAACTTAGTCTTTTGAAGATACAAAAAGTAGTTCACGTCAATCAGTGGTTGCGCATCGTTGACTTTTTCAGAAATCTCTACTGCGGTGGTATTTCCTGGGCAACCTTACCTTACCAATGGACTGTTGAGTGTGTGCTAGTGTCTTGACATGCTTTTCAGATTGTATAATTTATTATTTAATAACGTTAATACAGATATAGTACACACTAATACAGTTTGTCAATGGTTCTCAATGCAGTGCTGTTTGGGGATAATTTACCAAGCCTTTGCTCATGTGCAAAACAGGTACACTGCAAAAAGTGAACAAGAAGGTAAGTAATAGTTTCTTGAAATGGGTCAATTTGCTCTCGATCTGAGTAGAACTCCTCCAGGTACGACAGACACAAGTGTCTTTCTCTACAGATGCATTTATTCCCGACTTGCACGGATAAACACACCGTGAAAACTCTTAGACACAGACAAACAATAATCAGAGGGAAAAACTTAGGAAATGTTCTTGAATAAGGTTTATTTGCGCATAATTTGCGTAGGTTAGTAAAATCTACCAATGTGACAAGCAATTTTGCATAAAAATAAGAAAAAGTCAAGTAAATTTAGATTTATTTTGTAATTTTAACTGCAATGAGATCCCTTTTCTTAATTTAAGTGCTCAAATACTTGTTCCATTGGCAGATAATTTTAATTTACCGACTCAGATTGAGAGCAATTCTTCTCATGTTACTTATTTCTTGATCTCTTTTTGCAGTGAAACAGATGCTATTTCCCAGCTTGCATTTATTATCTAGCACTTGTCTTGATAAATGACCTCCTTGTGTCAACTACCCTGCCCTGTACCACGTCGCAAACTGCTATAAGCCACTTACCCATGAATGTTACTGTTTGTTTTGTTCTGGATTCAGCCGATGGGGTCAAGTTGGCCCTGCTCCTTCAAAGAATGTACCTTTTATGTATTGAACCACAAGTGACGGTGACCTCGCAAACTTGTCTTGTCTGTAGGATTGAACACCACGAGTGTAATATACATGTCAATGATTTTATTATATTTTATTTACTTTAGGCTACTTCGAGAAACTGTCCCCCACAGTCTGGATTTGCCTTACTGATGTGCTTTTGTTGCCATTTCAGTGTAAATTGCAGTTGTCATTGTTGGGTTTTTTTGTTGACCTACTGGCCTTCGGGGCAACGTTTTAGTAACCGTGTTTTTGCGTTGACAAGGCACAAGTCAATAAAATCGAAATACAGTTTTATGCCACGTTGTGTCTTTTGTAGTCCTTAGCGAACACCTTCTCATGCCATATAGCTTTCAGTCTGGAATACGAAGCCTTGAATGAAATACTGATTCATCACTTTTACTCACAACACCTTTCAAACAAAATGATGGAAGAAGAGCATAGAGCAGTACATGATTAGAAAGTTTGTTTCTATTTGTAATTTGCATGATTTATGAATTAATTTAGAAACATTTATTGTCCTGTATCAGTCAGTTTGACGTCAGTAGATCATCTGGTCCTATATAGTATTGTCAAAAAACCCTTCGAAGTCTATCTTAGGCCAAGATTCTTCAGTCTTCACCTTTGACACTTCAACTACAGAGATGAAGACTGAAGAACCTTGGCCTACGATGGACAATTCCTGTCCGACTGAGAAAGTCAACATTACAACAAGAAGTGTTCAGTCAATGTTGAAGTCAATTTACTGAAGATCTTCTCGTTGTTTATGTTTAGTAGTGCTTTTGTTGAGGAAATGTCAGTATAATTTTGTCCCATTTAACACATGAACAATCCAGAAGAGCAGGTGGTGTTATCAATGTGACTCGTCTCTGCTTAGGTGTGCCCTTCACTCTTTAGAAGCCGCATAATTATCATTTCCAACTTTTGTTTAATTTGTATTTTCTCCGAAAAATCATCAAACATTAAAGGCACTGTACCTGATTTTTTTCATAGCAGTGGAATGAAATTTGTTTTGCCCTGCTTTGGTATATTGTAAAGTTAAACATTTGGGGAAACAACACTGTGCATCTAAATATAAAGCAATTTCGTCAATTTCATGAGTTCACAGGTATAGCTTCTGTCTCTTTTCTGTGACCACAAAAAGTGACCCTGCAAGTTGGGAAAAGTGCTTATAAACTCATCTCTATGAAGAAATGGGATTTTACAAATGTGTGACGAAAGTTAGGAATGAGTTCGGACCACAACCTGCCACTTAATTTATTTGTTCCCTCTTTCTTTATTTGTACTGAAAAAAAAATCAGGTATAGTGCCTTTAACTTGTATTTGGCCATAGTATCCATACTTTTTGAAATCGGTTCGTTTGACCAACACATTACAACCACTACATTTACCTATAAATCACATCAAGTGGATTATAATTATTGACTAGATGATATTGACTTGATGATCAAACTATAGTCTTTTGTAAACATTTTTCTACCACATGATGGCAGCATAACACCACTTGTGCACCAATATGACAATGTTTACAATGTTTTAAACCAGTTACGGTAAATATACTGTATTTCACTCAGTCAATAATTATATTCACATGTATTGCACGCCACATGACTTCGTTTTTATTATTATATATGAACATAATCAGTTGTAGTAGGTTGATAGGGTGTATATGACACAGGAACACAGCAACTGTAAGTCAATTTAAGGAGTTTAAACTTCTTTTTAATTTTTGGGTTTTGGGGCAGGTTTCTCGCTGAACATATAAACTTTCACTTGAATACAAATAAATGACCCACTCTTTACAATAAGGAGTGTTTTATTTATTATTGCACGGATTCAACATTTCTCCAAAGAACTATGTATGTGGGAAATTGTAACTTCAATGACTATTTTCTCACATTGTGACAACAACATCTCCACTTCAGTCAGTCCTAAAGACTCCAATCTTTTCAGTCTCGGACTTAACAATATTTTGAATGGTTGTTCAGAGGGATTTTTCAATATTCAATTCTTACCCTGATTAATTCAGTTTTAAATCCCAAAAAACAAGGTGACATTTGAATTTTTGCAGATTTTTTCTAATAACTTATTTATTCAAGATCCCCTCTGAACAATTATTTGTAATATATCATAATATAAAGCTATACATTTAAACCTGGCTTGATCCAGTTGGAGTTTGTCACCAAAAATATAGGCAATTTTTATGCATAAAATGCCTTAAGGTGGCCACACACTAGAGGATTTTTAATCTTTTGAGACTAAAGATCTGTGCAAAGACAACACACACCTAAGGACAGACATGAGGACACACACACACACATGAGGAGTCCCACCACAGATCATGCCATGAGAGAAAGTTTTTATTGAGACACGCCTCCTAAGACTAAGAATCTGGCTAAAAATCCTCTAGTGTGTGCACCTTTATTTGAATATAACTATAACTAAAATCTTTTTTTCCCTCTCATATTTAAATACAGCCAAGTTTCAATATTGATATCGTCTTAATACCATGGCTTAAAGGCACTATACCTGATTTTTTTCCCCCTAATAGTGGAATGATATTTGTTTTGTCCTATATTGTAAAAATAATAATACAGCGCATCTAATATAAAGCATTTGTGTCAATTTCATGAGCTTATCGGCTAGCTTCTAGCATTTTGGTGACTGTCATCCAAAAAAGTGACCCTGCAAGTTGTGAAATGTGCTTATAAACTCATCTCTATGAAGAAATTGGATGTTAGAAATGTGTTATGGGATTGTGGTCGCAACTAATTTAGTTTACTCACTCTCACTTTCATTATTTGTTTTGTTGATCTGTTTGTAACTGAATCTAAACTAAATCTTCTGTCCGTACATATTTTTCCTTGTTCTGACTCATTTTCTTTCCGTTTCTCTGGCAGAAGCAGCAGAAAAGCCCATTGTGTTTTAATAAATGTGTGAATGGGGGTGGGATTATAATAGGTTTTCTTCCTTCCCACTCCTTTTCAGGCAATTAATTGGATTTGTGTGTTTTGCTGTTGTTTTTTTTTGCCTGAAATAAATAAATAAATGAAATTATTTGCAATGTGAAAATCAGGTATAGTGCCTTTGCGAGCCACTGTCAAATACACAGGCAGATAACTTATATTGCCATGTGTAGCACCCACCTCACTCCCTCCACGATGTCTTTCCAGCCTTTCACACACATCACTCCTAGTAAGCATCCCATGAGAAGAATTGACTTATTGACCCCATGACCTCGTCTTGTATTTGGCTACAGCCTCAGTAAAAATAAACTTGACACACGCGCACTCGTGTGAACATGCGCGAGGACAGCAGGTCCAAACGTATCCCGCATTCTTCCAACATGAGCTAAGTCTCACGCTCCTTCACTTCGAGCACCGAAAAGAGGAGCCCCTGGCCATTAATGTTCTCACCATGGCAACCGTGAATTCAGATTGTTCAGTCTTTTTTGGTCGGATTGATCGGAGTCGCTGCTGTTCTTCGTGGAGGCCATGGCTTCAGAGGATTCATTTCTTGACTTGACCTGCTTTATGCATTCACAGATCAGTTCTGGTTAAGTACAGGCTCAAACAATGCCGCTCTTCGTCCATTAAAGGGACTATAGCTCATTTTTTTTGCTAGTAGTGGGATGAAATTTGTTTTTTTCCTCCTTTAGAATGGACGATATGATATCACCAAGTAATTAAGAGTCCAGGACCAATGTCAAAGTTGTTTGCCCAGGACCAATGTTACAACCAGCCAATCAGGGCTCAGCTTTTGCTAGATAAGGGGAGGGACAGTCTGCTTTGAAAACTTGAGCTGTCATGACAAAAATTAAGTTTAGGAACAGAGAACGGTCTGCTGTAATTTTGGATAGCTGTATGAGTTGGTTTGTCTGAACATACCTAAACCTGTACCCTAAACCTAGCCCTAACCCTAACCTTAAAGACTTCCCTGTTCCTAAACTTAATTTTTGTCCCGAGCCGACTATCTAGCACAACTGAGCCCTGATTGGCTGGCTGTAACATTGGTCCTGGGCAAACAACGACATTGGCCCTGGACTCTTAATTACTTGGTGATATCAGGAGCATCCTTTAGGACATTGCAAACTCAAACATATGTGGAAATGATACTGTGCACCTAATATAAAGCATTTATTGTCAATTCCAGGCTAGTTTTCTACCATTTCTGTGACTATGACCCAAAAAAGTGACCCTGCCGGTTGTGAAATGTGCTTAAAAACTCATCTCTAAGAAGAAACAGGATTTTAGAAATGTGTTAGGAAAGTTGAGAATGGACCACAACTATCAATTAATTTTACTCGCTTCCTTTTCCATTATTTGTAATTTTAAAAATGAAAAATTAGGTATAGTGCCTTTAAGCAAAAATATTATTTTATTTCTAGAGCACAATTTGTACCAGATTGTACTCAAAGTAATATACTAAATGAATTAAAAGTATAGGCTAGACATATCATTGTTCCTGGCCCCCTTCTGTACACTATATCAGATTTCTGTACATTTTTTCAGGTTTTTATGAGCAAAAACACATTAGGGGAGAGCGGGGTAAGTTGAGCCATATTTTGATTAAATTAACCTGGCAACTAATGGCTCGGTTCCACCTGCTCTACTCTACTTTTGTTGAAATCTATGACTGACAGGAGGGGGCTTGTACACATGATGTTTACTGTGAAATACCTGAAATAAATAAACAAACAAACTCTACTACACCTGTAGGCAAAAATTCTTCAGTCTTCATCTGTACTCTGTAGTTGAAGTGTAGGACGTTTCGATCTTAGTTCATAGTTCATAGTTCATATGGCTTAGATGTTAGCCTATACATTTTACACCGAGAGAGGAGGGACTTAGAGGTCAACTCCTCCTTCTGGTTCACTCTGGCTCACGTCTTTAATAGCTGATGATGATCTTTGGACTAAGATCGAAACGTCCTACACTTCAACTACAGAGTATAGATGAAGACTGAAGAATTTTTGAAGACAATGGACAACTCCTGTACGACTGAGAACCTACACCAACGGTCTACCTGCTTTTGAAGTGTTTCCATCAGCCCACTTAACTGCTAACTGGTTCTTTTTTAGTAGCTGCTTGGCCCTGGTCCTAACCTGGTCCTAACCGGGCCAAGCAGCCACTCCTGCTTTCTTTCAAGTCTTTGTAAAGAATAGGAAAAGTGTGTAGGTTGGAAGGCCCGGGTAGCAGGCACGTTTTTATGAACATAAACCTATACGCCACACAGCAAAGGCATATTCATGGACCAGACTCTACAAAGTAATGGAAACAAAACCACGCCGAGTAGAGTAGAGCTGAATAAGGCAGGGTAAAGGAGGGTAGGGTAGGTGGAAACGAGCCATAAAATAAGATATCTTATGCTTGGGATTTATGACTCCACTGTGTGAAAGATCAGATATTAAGGTACATTTGTGAACCATAGAAATAGTTAATCACTTAAAGTGTCTTTTTAAGTGAGCAAAAATACATTTCAAATTGGCTCAACTTACCCCATGGCCAGTGTGAAATGTTCTTGTCCCTGGCCTCAGAAAGTCTATGGACAGCCCTGCATGTGTCACAGTCATTTCAGTCACTCAGGCTCACAGCACTTATTCTAATAACAACGCAGAATAAAAATGATAATACCTGAAATAAAAAGATAATAATAAAACAATCGCAAGGGCCCCTGAACATCCTCTGATTACGACTAATGTTACTAAGAACGCAGGTGTTAAAACTATGCATAAAACAAAGTGAATAAAGAGTTACTAATAGTATTATCTTTTGAGTTTTTTTCTTATTCACAATGTTTTTAAGATCATTAGTTTCTTAAATCTCCCTAATTCTTATTTTTTAACCTCTACGCGGTCACACAGTTTTTAGGATTGTAGTTGTAAACGGATACCTTCTTGATCTGGGAGGGTTTTTTATTCGTGCACAAAGGAGAGAAGGAGGTGTATTTTAGCCTATATTATAAACCCTGTACTTTGCAGGGCAGTATCTCAGTGCTACCACGTGCGGTCAGAGGGGGGCGCTGTTTACTAACAAACAAACCGCGTCGCCTCCGTGAACACCCCTCGCTCCCGGACACAGTGATAAGCCCGTGTCATCTATAACCAAGCGGACTGTGCTTTTAGTCCTTGATCAAGGACAGAGAAATGAACTCAAAATATTTTCTCTTGAGGTTAAATTAATGTTGCTTTACAATGACCATTAACTGGACTGTTGGGCCCAGCCTCTGATTAGGCTCATCTTTAGGGCCAAGTGACAGAGCTTTTAATTACATTCATAATAATATTGTACGTCTAGTTTTTTTTTTATTTTTTTATTTTTATGAAGATCACTCATTTGAGGGTCTTTTGAGAGGACGAGGAACAGTTTTTGAATACCAAAAAGAAAGCAAATATAACTTACTGTTGCAATGGAATTCAGTTTGGGGGACTTTACGCTACTGCATGTTTAAGAAGCCAATAACATGGTAGCTTATGGAGTGGGGAATGAGACAAAGTGATATGTACGGTGATGCACTTACTGAGGCGACACCGAAATAAATTATAGGCTTGTGTTAAAGAAAGAAATTCTGCACTTTTGGATTACATCTAGTAGCCTTTCTTAGTTTTAATCAGTATTTACTACTTTCTTGCTTTTATCATATACACAAAATATCAAAATGAGCCTATAAAACAATAATGGTCTCAGCCTATAGCCTCACATAAAGACAACACATGTATACAGACCACATTTCTTTTAATAATAATAATAATAATAATAATAATACTAACATTGGTTTTATACACTGCCAAAAGTTAAATTTGCTTGAATTCATAATATTTGACCTCTTTCTGGGTGATTTTAACTTGCCAAGTGAAATTATCTGCCAATGGAACTGGTATTTTTGCACTGAAATTAAGAAAAAAACAACTTCTTGCGCAACAAATCTACTTCAAATGATATGCTTTTTCTTACACTAAGTGCAAAGATACTTGTTCTGTTGGCAGATAATTTTAGTCAAAATGACTTAAAACAAGGTGAAGTATTATGAATTCAAGCAAATTTAACTTCTTTTTGCAGTGTAGCACTTTTCTGGACACTCAAAGACGCTCTACGTGGCCTTATTCATTCACCTCATACGTGGAGGTGGTAAGCTGCTATTGTAGCCACAGCTGCCCAGGGCTAGACTGACAGAAGCGAGGCTGCCAATCTGCGCCACCAGCCCCTTTGCCCACCACCAAATGTAGCTTTAGTACAGGATGTTCATCTATCTATATGCTAAAAGTATATACAGCTCTGGAAAAAATTAAGAGACCACTTCTACATATTTAACAGCCTTTCTATTCTATGTCTAGTTTATTTTACTCAAACACATATCTATAAATAGTAATCAGGAAAAAAACCTGATAATTGTGCAGAGGCCTCTTCTTTTTTTTTTCCAGAGCTGTATATATATTTAACTAATAATATAGTATTTATATAAAAATGTTGTATTATTTTATATTTGATTTAAAAGCCCTTGAACAGATGAATGTGTTTTGTCCTGCCGTATGTGTGAGAAAAGACCTTTTGTGCATCAGATTATTAATTGTGAACTACTGGACTGGCTGTTGTTGTTGTTGTTGTTGTTGTTTACCATGACAGATGTTCCCTGAAAGTAGTGAAATGTGCTTGTAAACCCATTCCTGTGAATGGTTGGAATGTCAGAACTTAGTGAATGAGTTTCAACCACAACTGAAACTTGTATCATTTACACACTCCCCCTTTCGGCTCGTAAACAAAATAAAAATAAATCGAGTAGGGCCTTGAGCAAACGTGGAGAGAGATTGTAGCTATTATGATACAATCCTTTTGAACCAAACCTGATGAGTGAAAATGATGTGTAAAATAATAGCCTAATAATAATTAAAAAAAAAACAATCAAAGAGGTAAAAATATAGCCCATTCCGTCTCTTTGAAGTATTGGAGGAGATAACGGAATGAAACAAGACTAGGGGGAGAAAAAAGTGAAATATGACTTCATTTCATTGTGCCTCAGTAGTAATTAGTCAGACATTTTAGCTTTTCTAGACAGCCCCCTCTCTCCTGTCGCACTTGGAGCTAAAACTAATGCATATCATTACATTTCCCGTGTAGAAAGTGAACCGCTTTAGTGCTTCAAAGTGAATTGTGGCCGTACTTGCGCGCGATATAACCAGGCTATTTTCTGAAAAACCTGCACAGCGTTGAGCAGGTGGATGTGACGTCACGCCTGGAAGACCAAAACAAAAACATCCAAACACCCGCGATTCTTCTTCCCCGTTTCTTTTTCTCCTCTCTTTTCTCCGCATGTAAAAAAAAAAAGAAAAAAAAAATCTAAAAAACAATAAGGAAGAAGACGGAGGGCTACTTCTTGAGCTTTCCCCGGGACACGGACGGGAACTGCGAATGTAACTCCACGCCGGATCGCGTTCGCCAGAAGGGTAAGCTTACCTCTTGTAGCCTTTGTAGTGAAGTTAAGTTAGTT
>OMNZ01092281.1:2257-14836 GCA_900303255.1 Lesueurigobius sanzi
CAACTCCCTGGAGACCTCCTGGAGACTCGGAGACTCCGTAGAGACGTCTCGGAGACCCAAATCTACCCCAGGTTTTATATTAGTCTCAATGGGAGGTGAGATAGGTCCTTTCATCTCTGAGTCTCTGGGAAGTCTCTGGGAAGTCCCCGCCGGTGAGATACCGCCTTTCAGCATCTCATTGACATTGCACGTTTTACAATTGAAAATGTCTGTTTTGAAAAGACATTTGAGAAGTGAGGAGGACTGTGTTGTGGAAAATGCATGCGATTAAAAGTTAGTACAAGCTTTAATCTTTTGGTAATGGCATGCTAACAAAGCAATGGGTCCGAGCACACTGAGCTCAGAAAAAGCTCACGGCGGAAAAGGATAATAGGATTCAAATCATATTATTCAAGCTATATTATATTTATCAAGGCTACTCAAGGTGTAGTATATGTTTTTTGATGAGGGAACATTTCGATAAAGATTTGGGTTTTTGCATGTTACAAGCGTACATGAGAGAATGATCTTGTCCAAGGACATCAATTCACCCATCTATTGTGGGTGATCAACTTTTAAACTAGTTTTATTCAAGCAATCAAAGTTTACGGGAATCTTCAAATCCACCGACTGTCCAAGGACTGCAATAACAAAGCCGTATGCCGCACATAATTGAGTTCTGAATCCAAAGGTGCTGAACCAGTGCTGCCCGGGCGGAGGTGTCATGATTTGCCTACAGCGTCGTGGGAGAAAAGGTGGTCAGAGGCCGCGCGCTGTAAATAACTAATGTCAGAGTGTTTGTGATGGCTTCGCACTTCCCTCTCCTCAGACAGAAGCGGTCCCCGAGGTGTGATCATTGCCTCCGCTGCGCGCCGTGTCAGCCTTTGTAATGTGATTGGTGCGATATGTGCGTGTGCGGGCACTAATGTACTCACACAGGGTGATGCAGACGCTGGCGGAGCTATATGGGGAAGGTGCAAGTACAGCTTTACTAGGGATTTCATTTTCAAACCCTTTACATGTCAAAAGCTCTTTTATGTTGAAATACTGAACATGGGAATATGTTTTTAAGGCGAGACACAGCCGGTGAATAGGGAACAAAAATGTAATTTAGTGGTAGCACAGTGGTTAGCTTCACAGCTAGAAGGTCCCGGGTTCGGTCCCGAGCTCGATCCCGGGCTCGGCTGGGCATTTCTGGGTGGGGTTTGCATGTTCTCCCAGTGTCTCCGTAGATTTCCTCCAGGTGCTCGAGTTTCCTCTACCACTGAAAACATGCACAATAGATCAGGATGATGTGGAACTGACCCGTAGATTCCGCAGTCTCCTCCCTGAAGGCATCACCCTGAAGAGACTGTGTGATGGGTGCGAAGGGTCCCTGGCGATTTTGATGGCTTTGCGGGTGAGACGGGTGGAGTACATGTCCTTAATAGAGGGGGGAGGGGCTCCACAGATCTTCTGCGCAGCTCTCACGATGCGCTGGAGGCTCCTTCGACAGGAGACAGTGCTGGCGCCGTGCCACACAGTGATGGAGCTGGTCAGGATGCTCTCTATAGTCCCTCTGTAGAAGGTGGACATAACGGAGGCTACAAACACAAAACAAGTCAATATCAAACATCAAACAATGAAATGTCAGCCTGGGGTTTCCCACATCCTTAGACCCTCCCCTGCAGCAAGGAAAACCTCAAGAAAACCACGTGGGACAAAACAGAGAAACCTCGAGGAGAACCACATTGGGGAAGGGATCCACTCCTATGGACGGATGGGCCAGATGGCTCCCAGGCCGACGAGTCTCGTAGCTGTGTCCAGCCAGAGCTGCAGAGGCCACCGCCGCCAGGCCCCATGGCGTCACTATGGCAACGGCTGTTGTTCAATCCCAGGTTCGCGGTCCACCGGATCCTCGACAGCCAGGGAGCTACCACTCCCTGTCCATCTGTGGGACAGAGAAAAAGGACACAATGTGAATAGCAATGAACAGACTAAATGTAAAAGTAGAAATATTGCAACATTATGTATGTACATAATTGTGTCTTGTCAACCTACTTGTGGGCTCCTCAGTATTTATATTTCAGACTTGAAATAAAGTCTGTGCATTGAAAAGACATTTATCAGCCAGGACTGTGTTGGTTTGCATTTCAAAGTGACATTGAAGGGCCCTCTGTAGGCAACAGTGGGGATTATACAGATTTTCTTTTTATGCTTTAACAGCAAACAAACCAATGACACTCTGGAAAATACAGTTTGAGTTTACAACAAAATGTAGTAACTAAAGACACTAAAGAAATAATGCCACAAATAGTGAGTAGTGATAAAAGCATAAGACGACCAACGTCACAGTCAATCAATTTGGAACTTGGTTTTCCCTACCACTAAAAACATGTACAATAGGCCTCGATAAAGGAGGAGGGCAAATTCAAAGAAAAAAAAAAAACAAGTTGAAGGTTACACTTAATGCTAAAACTTATACCAAATATATTGCATTATCGACTATTTGGTCACATTTAAGTCCAGACTCAAAACTGTTTCATTTTCCAATTTGTTTTCTGATTGTCTCTTAAGTCTCCTCTTTTATTATTATGATTAAATTATAAGCAACATGTTGAATGTGACTTGACTAAAAGCTGGGGATACTCTAGTTATCTCTCCTTGGTGTTTTCCTGCACGCACAGATAAGACCCAAAATATTACCTTCCATCTGCTCTTTAATAATACACCACCGATACATTTTTCATATGTAAAATGTCCGGTGTGGGGACGTCAAATGCACTTCTGAAGTCTGGAAGTGTAGATCTTTTCACCTCGTTTGGAGATGCACCAAACAATAAGAGAAAGCCCCGGTTTGTGTTTACTTATTTATCGGCTCCGCGCACTCAGCCCGAGCCCGCACAACGCCGGACACTCAGGCCTTTTGGGTAAAGATATTTCATAAACGGACATCAATAATTCGTACCAGCGATAACTTCTCCAGCTCTCAGCTCGGGTGGGGACGCGAGTCATTTCTTCCTGCGCTGTCGGATTGAAATGGGATTGACAGGCGCTCTCAGCTATACTGCGCTGAAGTAGTAATGAGTTAACTTTCTGGAACTGTGGAGAGTTAGGAAATTGATTAGAATGGGGGATGCCTTGAGGAAAAACTAAACCCAAACTAACTTTTTCTGCTGACAAACTGCATTAGTATTGTCTACCAGTCAATGTTTTAGCATTTTTGTGTAAACTGGTATAATTAGCAGAAGGAAAGAACGGAAATCCAAGGCTCTCCTCCCACATCAAGATTCTCTATTTTCATTTTCTCCAAAGCCTTTACTGTGGTGGGCGGGTGAATGTTAAAATCTTTTACAACATAGTGCTGGTTTCTTCCACGCATATCGGCTCCTACAAGTGTTTGTCAAGAAGTGGGTAGTAGGGATGCAGGAGCTGATACCGGGAAAAAATACAATAATGGGCCTCATTCAAAATACTGCAGCTAGCAGCAGTATGCTAATGCTAACTACAACCGATCAAGAAGAACAGGACAGAAGCTACAGTATGTCACATCCAAAGTAGTGAAATAGGCCACTGCTGAAGGTATTGGTGTTTGTTATGAAATAGTCGTAGGCCAAGATTCTTCAGTCTTCATCTGTACTCTGTAGTTGAAGTGTCGGACGTTTCGATCTTAGTCCAAAGATCTTCCTCAGCGAACAAAGACAAACACGTTCGTTGGTCTAAGAGCAAACCAGAGACCCACAAATGTGTGTCTTTATTCGCTGAGGAAGATCTTTGAAACGTTTCAACTACAGAGTACAGATGAAGACTGAAGAATCTTGGCCTACGATGGACAACTCCTGTACGACAGACTTTTTGAAATAGTGTTACAGAATTATTGATATAACAAACATATTTGCAATGCATTAATGATGAGATCCCTTTATGTTGGAAGTTGTTTATATTAATGTCACAAAAATGTCACTTTTTCACTCAATGCAAACCAGTTTATTTACAAAAATAGCTAATTATGTCATCTACAAATCTACTTTTGTGAAATTATCATGGTATCGGGTATCAGTAGATAGAAGTATCGGTATCGGAAGCAAAAAAACCTGGATCGGTGCATCTCTACTGAGTCGTATAATTAGCACTATTGTGTCTAAACAAGTTTAAAACCGTGTGTGTAGCACCCCTCATGGCGAAACAGTGAACTGCAATCTGTATTTTTTGTATTATTGGATCAGGAATAGGAAGTGCAGGTTTCCCTCATTGCATCCGCACAGCATCAGGCGAGTGTGACAACTTTAATCACAACGGCACAGGGTGGTTTCTCGTGGACCTAACTATGTTTCCCAGTGGTCCCCTTCGTTCCTCCCATAGTCCTCCAGGCTTGACCCACATTGGCCGAGGAAGTTGGTCTTTAAAGGGGCAGTATGTAACTTTTTATGTGAAAAAACAACTTGATATTAATCCATATTTGACCTGCAGCATGGCACCTTTGTTTTCCATCACAGTGGCCTCTATGACGCTGTTGTTTTTTAGGGTTTCGTACAAGAAACACTATATACTGCACCTTGTGGACGAATCTAAACATACTTGTGTCTCATCAACCTACTTTTGGGCACCTCAGGATACATATTTCAGACTTGAAATAAAGTTTGTGCATTGAAAATACATTTATCAGCCAGGACTGTGTTGGTTTGGATTTCAAATTTAAGCTGAAGCGCCCTCTGTAGGCAGCAGTGGGAACAAAGCAACAACAACAAAACATATGCCAGCTTCATTATAGGATATGGGTTGGCAAAATGTATAATTTTGAATATACCAATTTCTTTCTGCAGCTTGATTTTTAGGATGTAAATTAACATAATGTATTGGAGGGAACCATATTCTCCTTTATAGGGAAACAATGTTTTTGTTGTGCATATTGTTTGTCTTCACCAAAGGTTTTCAAAGGTTTCAAATAAAAGTCCTTCTCTGTGGACTTTTGTTTGTTCTGACAGACTGACCTAACATTTAGACCAGCGAGTCAGAAGGTGTAGAAGACAATATTACTTTGAGGTTGTTAAGGCTCTAAAGAAATGACCCGATGCTCACCTCTTGTTTCCCAGACTTTTCGTTTCCCAAATGTGAAAAGTAATTTAAAATTGACATATTGTTTGGCGCCAGGAGCGGACTGGCCATACAGTATGTGCGTTCTGGAGGAGCGCAGGGAGGACACTGATAGCTGCTGCTTTACATCAAGCTTTTTACAAACAAAATATAAGCCATATAACTAAACTACTTTGACATCATTTTAATCAAAGCAATATTGACACAGCGCTTTGATCATGTCACAGAATGTTAAATATATTTGTACAGCAATTAGTGTGAAGTTCACTAATTTCATTTTAGATTTAGTCAACATAACATTTCCATTGACTAAACTTAGACTTAAACTAAAAGGAATTAGGATGGAATTGAATAAATCTTGACCAAAACGAAATAGCATCTTCAGGAATACAGCTAACCCTAAACTAAAGCACTAAAAAATAAATAATTATACATATTGTGTGTCCTTAAATCCTAGAAAGCTTATAGCCAGTTTCTGAATTCACTTTGTTGCAATGGTTTCTCTGTGCCTTGTGCAGTTTCAAACCAGGACGGTGGGACAACTTCAGGTTACAGGTGCTTAGTTTCCCATTGAATCTACTGTATGTGAGGTGGCCTTCTCAAACATGACTGCTATGTGTCTGTGTAGGTTCTCAGTTGTACAGGAGTTGTCCATCGCAGGCAAAGATTCTTCACCCTTCATCTGTGCTCAGTGGTTGGAGTGTAGGACATTTCACTCTTTATCCATAAAGCTTTGTCAGCAAATGAGTAGACTTGACACGCTCATGGGAGAAACCAGTAGGAGGAGTTAACCTCTAACCTTGGAAAAACATCTGGCCTATTCACACCTGATTACTGCTTGTTATCTTCCTATTGACCTACCCTGGGCTTTGTTCTAAGGCTGTTCACTCTTGTCTATGGTCCTGCCCTGGCCAAAGAACCAGCTTCATTAGCATGACATACTGTAGGTGTGGCTTCTGTCTCAGGATGTTGTTGTAGACCTAAGGCCTCCATTACGGTTCATGGATGGATTCTCTTTTTTTAACAAATATGGCTTCTTTGACTCCTCTCTCAAACCATCTATTTTCTTTTGTTAAAATCTTAACCTCACTGTCCTTAAATGAGTGATTGGTGGCTTTGAGATGGAGATACACAGCCGACTGAGGGCTGCTAGAGCTCTCTCTTCGGTGTTGATAAAGCCTCCTATGAAGTAAGTTACATTGGAGACACAAAACAATTACTGAGACTTAGAGGTTAACTCCTCCTACTGGTTTCTCCTTAAGAGACCCACAGTCGTGTCAAGTCTACTTATTTGAAGCTCTTTGGATGAAGAGCGAAACGTCCTACACTTCAAATACAGAGTACAGATGTAGACTGAAGAATCTTTGCCTCTGACTGGTATAAAGACAGCAAAAAAGAGACTCAAAGGTGTTTGGAAGATCTTCATGTGTCTGCCTGTTTTCCTGCAAGAATTTTGGCTTTGTGTGCACCTAAACAGTCACAGATTTCACACTAAATAAATGCATTTTGGCTATATGTTCATTATATTTCAATAAATATACTTTAGCTTTGTGATTTTTTTGATTGTAAAAAGGGTGCCTTGACTCAAAAGGTTGGTGTTCTCTGGATGGCAGTCAAGATAAAAATGAGCTGGGCTTTTGAGCGGCTCCATAAATCCCATCACTGTAGTGGTAGCAGAAGATGCAGAGGAGAGGGTTGGAAAATGGAAAACCATTACAGCCACAAGCTCTGCACGAGCAAAAGTAATAGAAGACATATCCAAACGTCGAGGTGGCCCTGGAAATACGTGTAAAAAGTTATAATTACATGATCCAAGCTGTGACAAACTTTTGAGCACGTTTTCTTCTTGAATGCCTTCCAAAAATGATGTCTCCACTCGTCGCCGGTGTTTAACTAAAGCTAACCTCTGAGTTTTGACAAAATCCGTTCCCTTGCACTTTCCACCTCGTTCCCAGAAGGCAGCTCCCCGATCCGCGTGCCATTACTCACGCCTCTGTGGCTGCATGTACCTCTCCGCGCAGGAGCTGAACCCGGGGCGAAACCACTAACGCGGGAATGAAAGAAAAAGAGTGAAAAGTTACACATTAAAGTTCACGGCTCCTTTCGGAATCACCACACTGCAATCATCATTCAATAATACTCTTTTTTTTTTTGTGCATTTAGGTTTTCAGCGGTTTTTGGCGTTCCCCTCTGAGCTCCACAATCAATATTTGATCAAGGATTTAGTCATTAGCGCTCATGCATTGCAATTTTCTCTTGGATTTCCACGTCTCTGCTTCATGTGCTTTTCGGTTTGAACCAAGATGGCGGCTCTGGCCCGTGTCTGATTTTTGGGGAAAGCAGGAGAGCACCAGCAGTGGCCTTTGTACAGCATAATTTCAGGCCTGAGTAGCTTCACGGAGCTGGGAGGCTGTGGGTAAAATTAATCAAGGGCAGTTTTAATCGATGGACACAAATGTAACGCTGTGTAATTTGTACCAGACAAAATGAGCCTAAACCAGGCAGGAATTACAATTTATTAAACTTAAATTATGACAAATACAGAACCAAATATTAAATGTCAACAGATCAATTAAAGTGATAGTCTGTACGTTTGCAACATGAGGAGACAAAGATTTTTAAAGATAAAAGACTTCCCCTTCCTCTCCTGATTAAACTGGAAAGCCCCTCGTCAGTCCCAGTACACAGTAAAGCTCGTCTCAGATCATCAAAGAGACGGACTTAAGAAAACAAAGTTACTTTCAGGCACAGATGGACAGTGCACCCACAGGTGCTGCCGTTGTGTCCTTGGGCAAGATAGCTGTGGCTAGTATACTGTAGTTTACCACCACCAAGTAGTGAATGAATAATGAAATGTTCAGTGTCTGTAGCCAAATTCACACACCGCCACCGGGCGAAGTGCAGACAAATGGAGCATCAGACATGACAGCCACAGCTGGCTCCACGCCACCTAAAGAGAAGCATTCACACACACCTGGGTCAAACGCCGGGGGGGGGGGTTAAAAGCAGGTTAAAATACGAAAGGAGAACGTAATGAAACGTAATGTCATTGAAAAGACACAAATGGACATGGAGCGACAGCGGCACACAGGCACCTGTGCAAGAAAGCAGCAGTCTACTGGAATTGGTCTTGCAGCACAAACCAACCATTTGGACCCAGTGCCTTCTCTTTCACACTGATGTGCTCCTCAACATGAGCGACGATTCATTTAAAAAACACTTCCAAAGAGGCTGATTAGCCAATTGCAGTGTCATTCACATGTGGGTGCACACCGCACTGGTCCATATGTCCGGGTTGGACCTGTGGATTCTTCACATTCATACATATGGGGTAACCTGTGTTAAGGCGTGGCATAGTATGTGTGAATTTGGCTTTAGAGTGTCCAGAAAAATTCAATCAATCAATCAATTAATTTTTGTAACGCCCAATATCATAACAGAAGTCATCTCAAAGGTCGGTATGGACAAAAACAAATCAATATCAGACTCAATAATGATCAAAAATAAGTCACACACGAATGAAATGTCTCCACCAGATGTAATGTCCCGTGAATAAGTAAATCACTTAGAGTAACAAGCTTAGAGTATCCCCCATCCTTAGACCTTCCTCTACGGCGAGGAAAAACCCCCAAAAAACAAAAACCACATAAACACATAAAAAAATTGAGGAAACCTCGGAGAAAACCAATTTAAAGGAAGGATCCATTTCCCTTGGACAGATGGGCTAAATTATAAAACCATTGATGACTAATATTCAGACTTGTTTGTTTGTTTGCTTATTTGGTTGGGACAGTGCATGCTAATGAACACACACAGGACTCATGCATGTAAACATGTCACTCCAGATTGTAGCCATGGGCTAATTCCCATCCGTTGTCCCACACTCATAAACACACTCTCATTCATCCTGATCTGTTGTATCTGTTTTAAGTGGTGCAGACACAGGGAGAACATGCAAACTCCACACAAAAAAGAACCACCCGGTCCAGGAATTGAACCTGAGACTAACTGCTGTGCCACTGTGACGCTCACAGTTACTATGACTTTAATACACATTGGGTTAACATGTTATCGACATGAGGAAAGATGTTTGATCTTTGTTGTGCTTAAAGAGACCACATTCTGACAAAGTGTTTAAGGCTGTTTCCTCATGAAAAACAACCCTGAGGCTGTTTTGTTTCATTGTTGAATAATCCTGTGTCTTCAGTTTGTCTCTTTCACAAGAGCTGAACATACTTCATAACACATCAAATCTGCTTCCCTGCAAAGCATCTCTGTTGGGTGGTCAGAGAGGTCAATTTCATTTTAATTGTGTAATAGGTTGTGCTGACTTGACAATACGTAAGGGATAATATATAGAACGCTGGTCATTATCGGGAAAATAATTACAGGGCGAACCGGACCCCGACGCAACTGTTTTTGAGTAAAATATCTGTTCTAATTCAGCATGCAGACGGTGTAAAAGCACACACTAATGTGTTAGCCAAGTTGCAAACCGATAATGCAAACATCTTCACAAATACCTGAGCAATCAACACGAAACAAAAAAGTGCTGTGATGCTTGAAACACTGCAATCTCTTTAGACAATGTATACAGCACTGACAGCATTGATTCATATGAATCTAAGGCCCCGTCCACACGAAGACGGGCCTAAACGCAAAAGTATTATATCAAGCCGGCCTATCATCCACACAAAGCCGACGTTTTGGGGGAGTGTAAACGATAAAGTTTGAAACCACGTCTCAGGGTGGAAAGATTTCAAAACGCTGTTTTCGCGGCTCCGTTGTTACAGCTTTCCTAAAACGATGACGTCACAGCGCCAGCGTTGTGTATGTTTTGCATAATCTACTGACCTTATAATGGCTTTATCAACCCAATCCAGCCTGTTCTGACCGTGATAATTCTCCTCTGCTTCGGAGAAAAGCCCCAAAGAAATATCCTCCATTCTGTCTGTGTTTTTGTCCTGACAGAGAGTCTGTTCACTGACAATATTTCTGCTCTCGTCCTTTAAATCTAAAACATAAATCATCCTCTTTGTTTCTTCTGTAAATAAAAAAAAAAAATCCACGGGAATAGTTTCATTTCACCGTGATGGGTCTGTTTACAGTCTACAGTGTTGTTCTGCTTTGGGAGGCGTCCTGTAGTGGTGTCACAGCGCCACACACAGGCCTGGAGCTGTACTACAGCGTTTCCTCACAAATTAGTAGATCCATGTGAATGCCCACAATTACTGAACGGGCTCCATGTTTACAGAGAGCGTTTTTGAAATTATACGCGTTTCGTCTTCGTGTGGATGGGGCCTAAATATGTAGATGTGTGAAATATTGGTGGGGACTGTCCCCTGTCGGGTCAAAGTTGGTGAGGACATGTCCCTACCAGTCCTTAAGGAAGTTACGCCTATGGCTACATATAAATAGTTGTATAACTAAGGGCCTACATTTAATTTGTATCACTGGCTCTGCTGGCTGTGGAGATGCATCAGACCCAGATCATGTGTGGCCCATGTTAAAATAGAACGGGTTTTTGCAGGGAATCGATCCCACAACTTCAAACTCATGAGCCCTAAAGCTAAAGCTCCAATGGGTGAAGGTGTGTCCTGATGCCAAACCAGGCAGGAACCACTGTCTTGCGAAGTTTTCCAAATCTAGTAAAGACATCCCAAATAATGCACAATGTACAACTTAACCCTACTGTTCAAGTTTCTTCTATATCAGACAATAAAGTCAGCGATGTGTTACTCATTCACCTTAACCTTGTTTCGAAAGCCGTACTGCTTCCTACATGACGTTGCATCGTCTTATGTCAGCTGTTATCCTTAGGCGTGAACGACAATTACCTTATTGTCTGCTCCAGAAGAAACTTAACTCGAAGACGAGATGAACACCATTCAGAGGATACAACTGAACCCATCACACCGTTCTGAGGTAGCACTGTGCCACGTTGCTCGCCATTTTCCCGACTATAATTCCAGCTCTCCAACAAAACGATTTGTAAATTTGCGCTGACTAAACGTCGACCTTTTCGCCAAACATGCTCAGACATGCTAATGCCCGCTCCGCAAACCCGCACACATGAAACGCTCCCAATTAAATCCTCCTCAAACCAAGTCCAAGTCCAATTTTCTCCCCGCGACCTCGACTTCTCTTAGACGCGGTAATGATGGACTTTATTATTATTTATTTAAGTCTTCCCCCCCGACATTTAATTGGTGGGAGACGAAAGGGGCAGGGGAGCCACAGCGGGCCGGAGCCATTCTATTCCTTTCAGACCTGACGCTTTGATGACACTCGTGAATTGGGCAATAATTAAAGTCCTATTTGCATAATGTTCCTGGAAACTTCACGCGCAGCAAATTTAATTAATCTCCTCTTCTTATAAAGCGTGACCTTGGAGTTGCTTAAAAATAGGCGGTATTTCTTTCCCTTCAAAGGTATGCTAATGGTGTCAATGAGTGGATTTTACGGTATGGCACATCGCATCCCAGTGGTCTCTGGGAAAAAAAATAGACAAAAAACGGTACGGCGAGTTACGGAAAGAGCTCTAATGACGACAATTAGCCATTTACTGTGAAGTATTAAGGCAGCAGGTGAATGGGGGAAAAGATTCAATTGAGGGATTTGATTTTGAAACTTTTGGTGTTTATTAATAGCAGAAATAGGAGGAAAAAATGTATTGCAAGTTTTTCCTCATTTTATGTTTTCATCTAATAATAAGGCATTTTATGTGTAAAAATGGGCAAAATCGCAGATATTTTCAGCGATTAAATCTAAATAAAGGATAGGCCAAGATTTAAATACATAGTTTCATTTTGTTGATATATTAGTTAGAAATAATTGTTCTGGATATCTTCCTTAGCAGTGGTGTAAAGTAACAAAGTAAAAAGTACAACTTTTAGGTACTTTTACTTTACTTAAGTACATGTTATGATGAATACTTTTTACTTCACTACATGTCAGAGCCCGTATCTGTACTTTCTACTCTACTACATTTTAAATTGGGTTAAAAGTAAACATATTTAATTTCCAAGAACTGGTTTAGTCCCAGTTTAGTGTTTGAGTCTTTTAGACCTTGTTTAGATCTGGTTTAGACCTGGTTTAGGTGTGATTTAGTCTTGGTTTAGAGCTGGTTTAGACCTAGTTAAGTCCTGGTTTAGTTGTGGTTTAGTCCTGGTTCAGACCTGGTTTAGATGTGGTTTAGACCGGATTTAGAACTGGTTTAGACCTAGTTAAGTCCTGGTTTATTTCTTGTTTAGATCTAGTTTAGACCTGGTTTAGACCTCGTTTAGAGCTGGTTTACACCGAGTTAAGTCCTGGTTTAGACCTTGTTTAGATCTAGTTTAGACCTGGTTTAGTCCTTGTTTGGAGCTGGTTTAGACCTAGTTAAGTCCTGGTTTAGTTGTGGTTTAGTCCTGGTTCAGACCTGGTGTAGTTGTGGTTTAGTCCTGGTTCAGACCTGGTTTAGTTGTGGTTTAGAGCTGGTTTAGACCTAGTTAAGTCCTGGTTTATACCTTGTTTAGATCTAGTTTA
>OMNZ01092285.1:0-12537 GCA_900303255.1 Lesueurigobius sanzi
GTTTGGAGTAATAATAAATGTATCGTAACTGTAGCTGGTGCATTGTAAACGTAACTTGTGAAGAGAAGAATGAAAAGAAGAAGCCTAAATGTATGTTTTTTTTTCTATTTATGATATTTTTTCGTTTATGATTTTAGAGTTACATTTACAGTTTTCTCTTTTCGTTTACAAAACTTACAACCTACATTTACAATACCTCTTTTACGTTTACGTTACAGCAGACCCTAATTTGACCCCATACAGCTGAGGGTGTGATCTAACACAGATCTGTGAACATCTGACAGCAATTTATAGGTTACAACTAAAGGTTACACGAAATTTGAATTCACGACACACTTTCTTTTGCATTTATGTATATTAAATTTTTGCTCATTAAGAACATGCACACATCCAGGATTATGTGCTGTGGATATCTGTGTGTGGTTCTATGGATTTGAAATTGATGGTTGGTTTGGTTGTTTTTCTTTTACCATTTCATCACACAGAAATCTTCACGCTTGAGGTGGAAAATCAAGTACACAGAAAATATTGAAGAAAATCCTTCTCACAAAATGCAAATCTAAAATCACTCCACGCAACAGCAAGTGTTCATTGAAAAGTCCAGGTATTGTCAGCACTTTCAGGAGTTCGTTGCACTTTTGATATAAAGCAGCAGGTTTGACTTTTGTTGTGTCATTAATGTTTTATGACAGTGTTCCAATTCTCCACAGGGGAAGCTGAGCTCAGATAATCTCAGATGTAGGTGCTGTGTATCCAGTGAACACTGTTTTATCTCCTCACCCTTAGACCGGTGAGAAGGAGCGGTGTCTGTTACACATTGTGTGATGGAGAGTTGACTTGCTTAGTAAATCTCAGCTGCCTGTACAGCATGTGTCCCTGAGTACACTGCATAAGTGTGCCCTGTGCCAGCAGTTGCACTTTCCATCAGTTTTACAGCACTGAGGCTGTAAGGCTCTTCCTGCTGGGTTTAAGCTGCAGGAGATTTATAGAATGAGATTTTGAATCCTGACTTGTTCTGAGCATGTTTCTGTGCCCTGAATATAAATCATTTCATAATTTAAAAAGCAACTGGGAAATGACTTCAACAAAAAGTAATACTATAGCTTTAGATGGCTAAATAGTATTGTTCCGATACCACACTCCCCTTTCCGATCCATAACAATGCCTGAGCCCCGATACTCACCGACACAGAGTACCTTGCTGATACCAATGTGAATTTAATAAAAGTGATTCAAAAAATTATAAAAAACACAACTATTCTGTCATAAACAACTTAACAGTAACTGTCTTAAACATAAATAATAGCTGGGACATCTTTCAGTTTAGTGGACATACATGTACTCACAGTCTCATAGGTTTGGCAGTGCAGTTTCAGCAATGAATTTGCGACTCAACATATTCCATTAAGCGGCGGAATCCCACATTTCTGGTGACTGAGAGTGACTGGACCCAGGATGATAAGCTCCAGCATTTTGTAGCTCATGCCAGATGCACAGGGGACTCTGGGAAACCTTTCTCTCCGCTTGAAGGAATCTTCTATCTAGAGTTTGTTGTTTCTGCCGCTCGGTGTTAGCTTCAGTGACTCTGGTGTGTTCTTCCGGGCGGCAAATTATCAAATGCTTTATCAAATTGCTTGTGTTAAATGCAACATGAGAGCCAGCCCTCAAAGCGGCTTTTTTTTCAAATATTATATTCTTCAGTCTCGCTTTTGTTAGTTGATGTAATTGAAAATAGCTACTGCCAAACAGCGGACCAGCTTCACTCACTGCTTTAGTGCTCATGCATTACTACAGCTACTTCCTGTGAAAGCAGCGAAGAACTGACATGGGGCCGGCCTGATGTCAACATTAGCAAAGCTGGCGGCGCTACGTCTGGCTGTACTGGTATCAGATCGCTGGGGATTTGGTTTGTGTACTCGCCGACACCAACACCCTCAAATTGTGCAGTATCGAAGTGAAATCCGATATCGTTATTGGAATAAGACTACTAAATATAGTTTTGAGGAATACCCAATGTTTTCAGTGTTTTGAGTCCACAAGATCTCATGGCGGACATCAGTGCACAGGTGTTGAGATTGCACACAGAAAACATGGAAGAGCTTAGTGGCTTCTAACTTCAACCTCTGAGAACCCAAGGGAATACGCCAGCAGAGGTTAAATGGTGACAACATCCTTGCCTTTCTACGGTTACAAAGCTCAAAGTCCAGACAGGTACGCATCAACTCGAATGAGCTCATGTAAGAACATCTCAGGATGAAAAATAGTGGCCTATTCCTTTAAGGCTTTGGAAATTAACATTTTATTATTTCAAATAATGTTTATTGTATATTGACAAAGGGGCCAGAGCTGGTCTTGATTTTACCTGGAGCTCCCTCTGGCATCATAGGAACAATGTAATGAAAACAACCTTTCAGTTTCTGCTTACTGCATGCAAATTCATGGAGTGAATTCCAACTCTGGGTTTGTTTTTTTGCTGAGGGAACAACATAATAACATGCTTTGAAGCTCCAAAAAGTCAATTTTGCATCAGATGGTCCATTACGCATGGAGAGAAAAACCAATACCTCTTTTTTCTTCCTAGAGACTAATGGATTTAGGCATAAAAAATGTAGGATATTGCAATAAATTATTTAAAGATGATGTAATCTCAGGGTAGAGAGGCTTTTGGTGGAATAAATAATACTCCCTAATAGTCTCTCTGGACTGTCCCAGAGTGGTGCCTTGTAGCCTCTGATTGGTGCATGTTGGTCTTCAGTCTTTATGACCAAGAAGACCAATAGTGTATGAGTTCCGACAGTTATTGCAGCCCTCATTATAGCCAATCTATGGACATGTTTGCCGAGCATAAAATGTGAGAATAGAGAGTGAAATGCATAATAAGACGAATGTCATTGTATTCATGTGGGATTCTGAGCTCCAGTCAGAACACATCAGTCCACTTGATTCCACTGCTGCTCAGGGAGATGAGCGCTACACAATACCCCAGGGTCTGGATGCACACAACACACATGGAAAAAGACAGCAGCTTTAAGATCCAGTACATTGCTTTTTAGTAAGACAGGAGGTTTGATTACCTGCTTGACTAGTTTCGTCTATGGTGAATTGATGCGGCCGAGGCTGCTTACATGGATTTTCCAGTCAGCAGGGGAAGCTTGCACTATACAAAGCTACAGAGCACTCAAAGCTCGGACAGTGGCCATGGCATGTGCTCGCTCAGTGATTTAAAGCTAAAGAATAGAAATATGTCTTGAGCAAGTTTTTAAATTGATCGAGTGTCTGTGCAGCCCTGATGTGTAGAGGCAAGTCATTCCAGTTTCGGGGCTGCCTGGACCAGGAGCCAGGGACCTCTAGCAGGAGCTGATCCGCAGACCTCAGGGCCCTGGCAGGAGCGTAAGGCCGAAGAAGCTCAGACAAATACATAGGAGCTGCGCCATGAATACATTTGAAAACAATCAGTAAAACTTTAAACCTAATCCTAAAATGTACAGGTAGCCGATGAAGAGCAGCTAACACAGGAGTGATGTGTTGTCACTTTTTGGTTCCTGGAAGGAGACGGGCAGCTGCGTTTTGTACCCCCTGGAGGTGTCGAACAGCAGACTGATCAAGACCAATGTACACAGGATTGCAGTAATCAAGTCGCGTAGTTATACACACATGAATGGCTTTTTCAAAGTCACAGGCAGGTAGATAGTCTTTAACCTTGCTGAGAGACTTTCTTGCTAAGAGACCGCTGGATGGCTTCTCCACATGGATGACCCTGGCATTGTTCCAGTCCATAACGTGGTTCTCCCTCTTACAGTGATCGGGTATGACAGATTTGAAGTTTTCCTGTAGAGCTTACTCTTTTATTGCTCGTTTGTCTGTTGGCTGTCTCCTTTTCACGCTCCTTCAGGGGCTCCTTCTTTCGTACGTTGAATGGTCTCCCTGTCTCCCCCACATACTGTATGTTTCATTGCAGGTTTGGCATGGTATTTCGTAACCGTCACATTTATGGTCCGGGTGAATGATGAGTCTGAGATAAATGTCTTGAGTTTGGTGTGTGGTTTGTGTGTTTATGTTGTGTTACCTAACTAGTCAAGCAGGTAAACAAATCTCCTGTCTTAAGGTTCCCACACACTAGAGGATTTTAAATCTTTTGAGACTAAAGATCACACACACAAGGACACACATACACACACACACGAGTCCCACCACAGATCATGCCATGAGAGAAAGTTTATGTTGAGCCACGCCTCCTCAGGCTAAAAATCTGGCTAAAAATCCTCTAGCGTGTGTCCAGCTTTACTAAAAGAACGTTAAAAACAGTTTAAACTAAGAAAACAGTATGGACTTTTTCAAAAGATCCAGTAGATTTGCTAACCGCTGAGGACCCCAACGTCGTAAAGTTTGATGTGGGGCGTAAGGAGCATTCAGTGTGGCAGATGCTATAGTTTGATAATCAGAAATTTAGTGAAATTCACAGGACATCCAGGAGCTTTAAATATACTTTATTGTATTCGTGTGTGAAGGTTAATTTGCTGTAAGTACATCATTTAATGCTCCCCTCTGACACTTTTTACTTTTGTTTTGTTCGTGTTGAAAGCCTTCCCCCCTAAAGGTCTTGCTTGTTAAAGTAGAATGAGGAGAGAGAGAAATGTTAAAAGTAAACAAGTACTGATTGATTAACAGGCCGGCTCTCTGTGGAAAACTCCTCTCATTGGTTAAAGTTATGGCAACAGGGATTCTGATGAGGGAGGGAGGGACTTCTTCACAACGAAATTCAGGTTTTTTCTGTAACAGCTATAGCAAAGGAGAACAGGGAGAGGGAGGGGCTTATGGAGAGTTCGCTCATAGAACCCGTAAATACAGGTGAGGGAATATTCCATGCACATGTTTAAGATCAATATGCAGCATTTTCCAACCAAGATAAAGATCAAGATGTGTTTGAGCTTCTTACCAACTACATGAAGAATAATAGCCCGTCTTTCAGAAATTGACTGCACCATAGATTAATAATTACTGTATATCGGCCTGAACCAAGCGTCAATCTTTTTTTCAAATCATAATCTGCAGTTTATCCCAAGTTCTGTTTAACCTTGAGGTGCACCGCTCTTCTGCCTTGTGTGTTTGCATATTTAAAGCCAAGCGTTATCAGTAAGAGCACTGATCCATGTCTTTTATTTATACTTGAATATTCATGCTGTGTTTCTTGAGGTGAATATGAATTAATGAAGGGGAATAATTTGAAAGTTCATTATCTGTGTTTTCATAACCCCATCCCAATTATATTTGTAAAGGATTAGGTTTCTGATCTGACGTGAGGCTAGACCAGATTAAAGTGTTGTGGAGTGATGTTTCCTCTAGTTTCCAACAGTGAAAGGCACGTTTGTAGGTGTCTGCAGATGACCCACGTGCAACCTCTGTCCCAGATGAATTGGGCTGCCGGGTGAATTATATTGTCTATGTGGGCATATTTTGTGCCTTTTGCTGCCTCAATAAAGTACACATTTATATAGAGTCATAGTTTTGGCTGAATTCCATCAGAAACCATTGTCAGCAGTTTGGTCTGACTGTGAGCGTGCGGCGCAATTGTGCTATCAGCATTTCCATTTCTCATCCATCTGATTTGAAGCATACATGTACATGTTTGTCCTCTGTATAAACTATATTCCTACTGATGTGCCATGACTCCAGTCAGACATGGCGTCATCAGAGCAAAGATGAGCTGATGCAATAACGATCAAAGGTCCAAGCAGAAAACGTGAATAACCCTTGACTGTCCCGGGAGTTTTATCACTTTGACTGCTCAGTTACTATGGAAGTTTAGCTCAAGGACTAGGGCACCTACCTCATAAGGTTGAGGTAGTGGGATTGATTCCCTGTGATGTTTCTTTCTTTTTTAACATGGGCCACACATGATCTGGGCCTGATGCAACTCCACAGTCAGCAGAACGAGTAATACACTAGTTATACACTTTTTTTTGCTAATGTTTTATCAACCAGTCTTTTCTCTACTTCTACTTCTCATGCGACACGTTGCATGTCTCCCGTGCACCGTACCATCTTGTGCTTTTTTTTGTGTCTATATTGCTAAGAGATGTTTATTTTGTCATAGTTATAGTATAATTTTCCACTCTAGTATTTTTATTTTTATTACCTGTTTGCAAACTATTTTTCTTCTTTATGGCACATTCTTCCTGCTATTTTGCACCCCCCTGTGTGATCCTGTCCTAAGAGCTGTTGTAACATGTGAATTTCTCCATTGTAAGATCAATAAAGAACTATCTTATCTTAACCCAGAGGGGTGTTTTACCTCCCATGGTATCTCAAACGCAACAACGAAAGTTATTTCTGTCGCTGTCATTATTTGATAGATTTACACAAAAGAAAATGTTTGTGTGGTTTTTTCTTTTCAGATATACAGTACATAACAAAATGGCTGCTGTTCTCATAAGTCCCTTCCAGACATGTGTCCGCTCTGTTGAATGCTAATGTTGAATAAATACTAATCTCTAAGCTCTAAGTTATTCCTGTATTCCATTGTTGAACACCTCCACCACCACCAAGCACGTATTGACTTTAAATCGAAGGTTTTGAGTTTTCAGACTTTGGAAGTGTAGCAGAGTGAGGTGCGTAAGAAGGCACAGAACTACAGCCACCATAAAGAACGCCAGAGGTTTAATAGATGGGACGAAGGCAGAAACGTGCACAGATCAACCATTCATTTTCAAATTTAGTGTAGGCAAAATTCAAAAGTTCATTTTCAGATTTATTAGGTCCATTAAAAGAGTTCATTTCCTACACAACTCAAAATACATAGCCACCACTATGTCCAGAGCGACTTAATGCAGCTTTGCCTTTCACAGAATCCAACCACACTTGAGATACAGTATGTGCGGACTCCCATAAGGGAACCACTCGCAGCACTTGCCCGAACGAGTTGCGCTCAGGCCCTGAAAGGATGAAATGTTGTTACGGCCGTTCTTTGGCAGATGGGGAAGCAAAGCACTGTGCACCACCATATACTGTACACATTTTATTACAAGTTGGATCCCAGCTCGTACCGGAGCTCTCAAGAGTTGTGAGAACAATAACGCTTGGACAGGTTTGAGAAGAAATCAATTACTTCAAGTTCTATTATACTTGACAGTCTTTTTTAAACACTCATCAATCCTGGCCTCACCGTCTGACAGCCTTGCCCCCGTTTTTCTCTGGCCTCTGTTCGGCTAGGGTCACACTGGGGAACCCTTTGAATCACAAGTATTTGTGTGTGAGTTTAATGAGTGGACTACTTTCAATTATGACAGCACCATTAAAATGTTATGCGATAGCCAGTGGTCAAAGTAGCAGAGCGAAGGAAATATTTATAGGAGAAGCTTTCAGACGTTCCCTCTTCCCCCAGTGTCCGTTCATCAAGGTTACACAGTGGACATGAGCTGCTTGCTGAAATTGTTTAGTATTGATATAGCCGGAAGTGTTTGGGGGTGTTTTTTTAATCCCATAACACTTACGGGTCTTCCGTGTCACCTCGACTGCCCAGGAGCAACACGCAGCTTCCCATTTTGTAGTGAAGTGCAAACGTTTGGATGATTTCATATACGTTTTGCTTGGGGATCTGGACAGATGTGAGCAGAGGCGGAGGAAGGAGAATCTGTAGGCATTAGTGAAATGTGTTCAAAAAGGGACCATAATGGGCTCAATCAACTTGTTGGCGCTTACACCCAGTTAGTTGCTCATGTTTGAGTAACCCTGTTTCCTCTTGCACTTAAAACACTTACATCACATCTGCTGATACAAAAGCTTTGGTCTCCAAGCATGAAAAGGTTTGTATAGAAGCCCAGTGGTGGAAGAAGTACTCAATAAGTGCAGATACAGGACCACAAATGCACTTAAGTAAAAGTATCTGATAAAAAGTATTAAATTATTCATTGTAAAATGTAATTTATAAGTAAAAAGTAAAAGTTTTTTGAATCAAGTCTAAACCGGGACTAAACCAGGTCTAAATCAGGACTAAACTAAGTCTGAACAAGGACTACACCAGGTCTAAACAAGGACTAAACCAGGTCTAAACAAGGACTAAACCAGGTCTGAAGTCTAAACGAGTAAACTAATAACTCAGGTCTAAACCAGGACTAAACCCAGTCTAAACTAGGTCTGAATCAAGTCTAAACCAGGACTAAACCATTTCTAAATCAGGATTAAACTAGGTCTGAACCAGGACTACACCAGGTCTAAACCAGGACTAAACCAGGTCTAAATCAGGACTAAACAAGGTCTGAACCAGGTCTTAACCAGGACTAAATCAGGTCTATACTGGGACAAAACCAGGTTTATACTGGGACAAAACCAGTCATCACAGAGAGGTCTCTTTGAAAATAAAATACTTCTACTTTTAACCCAATTTAAAAATATAGTGGAGTAGAAAGCACAGATACAGGCTCTGAAATGTAGTAAAGTAAAACTAAAAAGTATTCATCATAAAATCGACTTAAGTAAAGTATCAATAATTTGTACTTTTTACTTTACTTTCCACCTCTGCAGAAGCCTACAAATTTGTTCTGAAGATGGTTCAGGATTCAGGAGCAATCATATTCCACGACTGTTGGATAGGAAAACATCCCACTGTTTTCCTATCAGTATGGATGCTTCATGGGCCCAAGTTCCCTCATTATTTCCACCCTCAGCTGCGGGGTTTTCCTGAGCAGCTCCTATTGGTTCAGGTCTTACTGTGTGTGTTGGTTTGGCTTCATGTTCAGATCTTTAGAGAGTTCCAGCTGCACCATTTTATTGAGGACATACGGGTAAACACATGTGCAAGAAGTTCAAGGACTATTTACAGGTGGAGCAATGTTCAATATTTACCTGATCCTCAAAAAGTATATGCTTTTCTCTCTCCTGTGTTGTGTAATGATGCTGGAAAGGCTTACCAGGAAGATCAATTGAAACTGTATTTATTGACTTGATCTGCTTTGAGAGAGAGGCATGACTCTGAATGATATGAATTGATATGAACAGTGAAGTCTTGTGAAGTGTGCTGCTCTGCCTGATCTGCGTCACATGGATACTGTCAGCGCTGAGGATCAAAGTGTTCAGAGGCACACAGCGCTCACGTGACTGTTTCATTCATCTATCTGTAGCTGCCCCCCGTAGACTACACAATGATTCCTCTCCGGTGTCGTATGCCGACTGGGGCAGAGATATGGCCGCGTCATCCTGCAGCTCCATGAGTGGACCAAAAGCTGCACAGAGTGAGATGTCTAGTCATCATTCAAAGTGTCAAGCCCCATTGAAAGCAAGCAAGGTCATACGCAAGTCACCTCATGGCTTTGTATGAGGGTCAGCTGTGGGCTGCCTCCCGAGCAACAGACATGTGTTATGCCATAAAGCTCATAAAATGATTGGCTGTTATGGATAATGAACCAGTGGAAGTGGTTGGACTTGTTGGATGCAGTAGGTGCTGGCCATGTGTGAGTGACTGACTGTGACCAATGTCATCATAGGGTCATACATGTATTTTCTGTGGAGAATATGGACAATTCACTGACTGAGTGCAAACTATAATGCAACATAAACCTGAATATGGAGGGGGATTTATTGATATCAATGACATCGATCATTTTGCCTGTTGATTTGATTCTTTATCGATGCCTGACTTGTCTGTGTGATGTGGGAAAAGCAAGGAATGCATATACTTTTGATGAAGTTTATCAAAAACTACTGCTGTCAATCGATTAATTATTTTAACCAGATTAATCACAATTTTGAAATTTGATTAATCACAGTTTATTTTATTTATTAATTATTTACATTTCCCTGGCATGAAACACGTTAATTTGAACTTAGCTAATAACTTTTTATTACGATTTCAGCTTATTAGGTTGATTTAAAGCCTATTCAACAACAGTTTGTGGAAAAATCTAGTATCTTACAATATAAATAACAAATTAAATGTATTTTTCTTGTCGTCCAATGAGGTCCCAATGAAATATCAGTGAAACACTGATTTATACAAATGCCTCAATTTACTTCACCAAACACCACTTTCTTTGGAGTTTGTTCGGTCAAAACATGTGCGAGTTAAAGCGTTAACTTTGACAGCCCGATCAAAAACAGAAACTGCTTTATTTTTTCAAGAAAAATGATTTCTTTCATTTCACCAAAATACTGTGGCTCCTGATGGTATAAAAGTTAAGTTTTCCCAAAAAAATACAATGTTGTATATTAATACTATAAATAAGTATCCAATGATTTGTCATGATAACCTGGTAACTGCCATTAAAACTCTACAGACATGTTCTTGAACTCGCCGATCGGGATCGAGGGCACTGGCATCAGTCTCAAATATAATGGTAACATTTGTATGAATGGAATGCTTTTCAACAAGGATCTGAAATATAGCACTCATTAAGTTTGACCTGTTTAGTGAAGCTTACGGAGCTGCAGCTGTAGCCGGGGAAGACACTTGTTCGAAGCCGACGTTCCTGTAATATAATGCCATGATGGTGAGCTGTTTAAGCATGTTGCTGCACCACCTTTGCGTTACTATGTGAAAGTTTGGTCTCATGAGATTTCAAATCTGTGCACAGACCACACACACTTAAGGACAGACATGAGGACACACATGAGGAGTCCCACGACATGATCATGAGAGACCAGATCATGTCATGAGAGAAAGTTTGTATTGAGCCACACCTCAGACTCAGAAAGGCTAAAAATCTGGCTAAAAAGCCTCTGTGTGGCCAGCTTTAGACGCTTCTTCCTCCATGTTTGTTTTCTTTCTTCAACTCAACTCTGAGAACAACGTCATGACGCAACGCACGGATCTACCTCTAGAATCGGTTGTCAATTCCCACACCTAAACCTGAATTGAATGAAATATTTATAATTCTCTGACTGAAAGTCGGGATAAATCTAGGCTCCTTCTGCCTTAAAACCTTTGTTAAAAGAAATGTTGAAAGTTGGCCACATTGATACATTATTTAAGAAATCTACTTCTGATTTCAGTCTGTACATTATATCCTTAAAAACTAAAATTATAATAAACGTATAGATAGCTTCACATAGTGGGAATTACAAGGCCATATTACCTTAACATGCCATGGTTTGTAATAATTGGCCCGTGGTGGTAAACCTTTGTGAGGCCTACGTTGGGGAAAGCAGTGTATTGAACGGTGTCTGTATTTATCTCCCGAACATTGCTTGTGGCATGAAGCATATTTAATGTCAGGCTCCAGTGGCTTATTGTGCATATCTAAATGAATAAACTTCCCATGACAATAGTGTTTCTCAATACATTCTGCTTCAGTGGTTCATTGTGCTCGCTCACATTAATAAGGAACAAATGAGGAGAGAAGTGTTCCCCTGTCCCTAATGGCGGTGCACACATTTCCCAGCTGGTTTGTATTTCCTGGAGGTGAGACACAAACAAGGCAGCGAGGAGAGCTCTGTAATTGGACAGTTATTGTTGTCAGTGCAAACATTTAGCAAATAGGTCCATCATTAAAATCCCTTTGTGTCATGTCAATTCATAGATGTATTAACCCCTTAAACCCCAGCGTGCCACATTTGGGTCCTGTAGGGTATAAGAGGTTAAAGCGGTTTTGGTGGACAGTCCATTCAGTTGCAAATGAATCAAAGTGGACCCTTCTAACAAAAGTAAGCGCCATCTCGAAGGCCAAATTAACCTCTTAAACCCTATAGGACCCACATTGGGCACTAAAATCTCTCTCATTCCTCTCTCCTTCCCCTCTCTCTGTCTCTTTCCTTCCTCTCTCTCTTTCCTCTCTCTCTCCTTCCTCTCACCCTCTTTCCTTCTTCTCGATCTCTCCTTCCCCTCTCTTTGTCTCTTTTCTTCCCCAGGACCCAAATTGGGCCTGTTGGGGTTTAAGAATGCCTGTTCACACATAGGGCTTTTCAGACTTCAGAAACGCTCGAAACGCCAGATTTGGACGCTTGTTTATTTTGAGAGAGAAGCTGGGAGGGGCTTCTCTGTTGCTGATGATGGCATATCCCACCTCTTCTATGTGGTTGTATCATAGAGCGTAAAAGACAGATTAATTAATGAATGTGCACTCTATGGGTTGTACCCTGCTGCTCCTCGGCTTCTGCCCCTCTGCCCAGGGATGTAGAGTATAATAAACCCTGTCCCCGCTCTTTTTTTCTCTTGCTCCTTCGCTGAAAAGGTGGAAGAAAGTACTGGCAGCAGCCGACTTATTTTCAAGGTTCAAGGTTTCTTTATTAGTACCCGAAGGTAAATTTGTTTGCAGAAGGGAAAACAGTAGTCTGAACACATAAAAATACACAACAAGAAAAACAGTGTAAGCTACAAGGCGCACGCGATCTACAGACTTCCAAGAACTAAAAACAAAACCCCTATAGTAACAGGGGTCTGAAACTGAACTGAAACGGACTACTGCAAAAGCTCTCTTAGAGGCTTTCAACTCGTTCAAAATGAGGCTGCTAGAATATTAACAGGGAGTAAAACTAGAGAGCACATAACTCCAGTGTTGAAGTCTCTCCACTGGCTTCCCATTGAGTTTAGAATTAAATTTAAAATCCT
>OMNZ01092290.1:0-12613 GCA_900303255.1 Lesueurigobius sanzi
AAAAAACCCCCCCCCCCCCCCCCCTCATATTTATAATAATATGCATTGGTTTTATACAGTGCTTTACTGGACACTCAAAGATGCTTTATGGCATTATTCATTCAATACTTGGCTGTGATAAGCCACTATTGTAGCCACAGCTGCCCAGGGGTAGACTGACGGAAGCAAGGCTGCCAATCTGCGCCATGGGCCCCTCCGACAAACACTCATTCACACACGCACACTACATTATTTTGTTCACGTAAAAATACATGTATGAAGGCATGTAATCTTTTTTCTTCAACATGAAAAGAAGAAAGAAGTAAAGGAAAGTAAAGCATATAATAATTTAAAAAATACGAAAATAAAAACATTGATGATTGATTGTATGGTTTATTCCGAGCTTGTACAAGTCAAGTCATACATACATACAGTTTTCCAAGTCTTTTTACATACTATTCAAAAAATAATAATCATAATAATAACTAAAATAAAATAAGAAACACTGTCTATGCACATGTAAACATCTTTTTCAAAATCATTTTTTTCTTTTTTCTTTTAGCCTTTACACAAAGCTCGAAAAGGAGTGGAAAGAAGAAAAAAACTTACAATATCCCTCCCCTTGTAGTTTCTTCCATTGCATTTTTATTTTTTTTAATTCATTCACACCCAGTCTTGGTATGTCCCCAGCAGTCTCCCATTCAACTACTGACCAGGACCTGCCCTGTTTAGCTTCTGAGGTCTGCCAGGATCAGGCAGAACAAAGGCGGTATAGCCATATTCATTAAAATACAGCAAAAGTTTCAAATTAATATCTCAATAAAACGTATGTCCCCCATTCACCTCCAGTGTCTCGACTTAAATGCAAAAAGACTTATTTTACTCACCTTGTCAAAACATTTTACTAGTACTGTATATAGTGATCCAATATTTTCTCAGGACAGAGGCAGGCAACATCAGAACTAAGGGCTAAACCCTGCCCCCATATATCCTCTTGCCCTTGAATTTGAAAAATGATAAGAAATATATGCCAATATGTTTTAGGTACTATAATGGTATAGAAAAAAAGGGACAGAAAACTGGGACCAAATAAATATTTTCACTTAGAGCAGGTTTTCATGCCTGGTGGGTCCTAAGACAGAAAATTGCCATTGTTCTGTTTTATGATTCTAGACAAAAAAAAATCGACATCCAAGTATCATTAAATTACTGGTATCAAAAAAAAAATGGAACCCTACATATAAATGCGTAATACTCCAAAATATATATTTAAAGTATTGCCAGTTACCTGTTCATGAGGAAAAACAACTACTGCAATACAATGCTTGAGTTGGAAAAAATCCCCCTTTATTTTTCTGAACGACTGCACCTGTAAAATCAAAGGCCCACTGCAGCCTCCCCGTCCCACCGCGGCCCGAGGCAGTGAGGACGTCCGCAGTGGTGTCTGTAACCCGAGTCTGTGGCCCCTGCAGACTCTGGGTGTGGCCCCTGCTCCTCCAGTGGACGCCCAGCCCATTCTGCGGCCCCTCTTTGTCCCGCCGTGATGGGTCAACAAGATAAATCCCCCCGCGCTCTCGGCATTTGCAAACAGCCGCGGAAAAATGATAGCCCTGGGAGCATATTTTTGGCATCATATAAATAAGAAATGGGGGAGAAAAATGGAAATTATGAAGAGGATAGGATTTTCCAAGATTAAAGGACACTGGCTACTCTCCAAAAGAGAGGGAACACACCTTTTTCCGCTGGAGCTTTGGACTTTGCGAGTGGAGATTATCTGGGGCAGTTGGTCCTCAAAGTTTTCAAATCAAGAAAAAGTTTGTAAAATATTTCCAGTGCTACAGGGTGAATTCAGACTGAAAAGGTCACAGTAAAGCATTTAGAAGAGGATCTAAGTGGATTTATGGACAATCGGCTTAATATTCTATGTAATAATCAGTCCAAGGACATGATCTTGACTCAACTGTATTTGTGTGTGTTTAAGGTAAGAAGCTGCAGGTCAATAGGCAAAAAAAAAAAATTTAATAAAATTTTGACTTTTGCAGTTTATTACTGACATACTGTAAAAAATACTGTATGTCATTTTATATTTTCATATAAAAACAAGGCATTTTAAAATGGCCAACATTTTCAAAATCTTTCTACTATCTAAAAAATGGGTAGATTTGTTCAGAAGGGATTTTGGATATATTGGTTAGTTTTTGAATAAGCTACTTATCATCTATTATCTCATTTTGCCTTGTTTTTTGGGTTTAAAACTCAGTAAATAGGAATTAAACCCAACCTTTTTGAGCCAAGGCACCCTTTTTACAAAAGAAAAATCTCAAGGCACCCCACTTACCAAAAATGTCACAAAAAAAGTATGGCCCAATCCAATCCAAAAGTTGTCCATCCCAGAGACGATACAGAAAAGGGTCTTCGCTTGTCACACTGTCCAATGCGTTAACAATCCTGTGTCTGTAATCGTGGATATCAAAGAACAACACTTTATTTTATTGAAAAGCCCTATATTTTGGCATAATGAAAACCTTGATTCAAGTCACTAACTCCAAAAGGGGTCAGTTTTTACAGCTCATCAAAACATTGTTTTTTTTTCCGTGATAACAAGGATGTTACACGAATCAGCAACATTTCCTGGATTCACCCATATATTTATTGAAACATAATGGGAACCTATATAATGTGAAATAATATGACAGCTTCTTTCCAGATGTTAACCTAATGTCTCACACAGAGCAACAATGTTGATCCCCTGTCATCTCTGGGTGTGTGGGAACACATACACTACCGCTCAACAGTTTGGGGTCACTTTCTGATGTATGTTTTTGTCTTTATTTATATTGTATTGTAGATTCTCACTGAAGGCATCCAATGTATCCATGAACACATTGTCACCTTTTGCTTTGATTGCTGCTTTTCACACTTTTGACATTTTCTCACAATGTAGTCACCAGAAGGCAAAGAGGAGGAACGCAAAGGTAATTACATTGGACAGACAAAACAGTAACTTCATAGAAGACTTTATCAACAAAGAAGAGAGAGCTCTAGCGGCCCTCAGTCGGCTGTGCATCTCCATCTCAAAGCCACCAAGCACTCATTTGAGAATAGATGGTTTGAGAGAGGAGTCAAAGAAGCAGGAGCTCTGTGAGGTATGAAGGGGCCAGGTTATGGAGGGCTTTGTAGGTGTCGAGCAGAACTTTGTAGTGGATGCGCTGTTGTATGGGGAGTTTTTGGAGGACAGGGGTGATGTGGTCTCTGGAGCGGGTTTGGGTGAGGAGGCGGGCGGCGGAGTTTTGAATGTATTGCAGTTTTTGGATGTCGGTGAGGGGGAGTCCGTAGAGGAGGCTATTGCAGTAGTCGAGTCTGGAAGTGATGAAAGCATGGATGAGGATTTCAGCGGCGGAGCTGGAGAGGGTTGGGCGGAGGCGGGCGATGTTACGAAGATGGAAAAAAGGCAGTTTTGGTGATGTGGCGGATGTGAGGTTTGAAGGAGAGTGTGGGGTCGAAGATGAATCCAAGGTTTCTGATCTGAGGAGAAACCTTGGATTCATCTTCCAGATAAGATTGTTATCTTAGGTTCGGGGGCAGGACCTGACCTCCCGCTCATTTCCTGTTGCCGCCCTATTTAACCTGACCGTGTACCCACCTCGTCCTCTCGTCCTACTTCAGGTACGGGGGGGGCGCGGGCCCGGGAGCCTTCCCTCGGATGAAGCCCCAAAACTGCTATCATCATCATCATCTCTCGTTCTCTTTTTCATTCAATAAAGTTTTCTAGCATCTACTCGTGAGGTTGTGGTCCTTGCCAGTGAACCACAATGTGTAATGTCATGTGAACCCAACCTATGAGCAAAAAGCCTTTTTAATATTAATAACCCGACACACCTTATGGAGTTAAAATTTAAACTCTTTGACCCATAATCCACAAAAAAAGATCTCAAAAACTGCTGTTTCTGAAATGATCCCAACAGTGACTTTATAACATTGCTGACTGTGACTGTGTGGAGAGATAAAGCGTGAATATTACAATGACAGAACACTCAGATTTATTACTCTGACAGCTCCATGCGCCAATCTTTTATTTTATTTTTTTAAACCTCTGTAGACTTTCACACATATTTAAGCACTTCATCAGAACCAATTAGATCAGATACTTGTTAAATTACCGTTCGGGTGAAGCTACAGGTTTGTCTCATTTGAATTGGAAAAGACTATTAGCCCAGCTTTGCTATGAAGACGGGGCCAAGGGTCACGAAGGCAGCGAGCGCGAGAATTAATCGCGCCGCGTCACTTTCAATCTACCTTTCAATTCACTCTTGAGCTACAAATGGGTTGAGAACTTTTCCCAGCGCTCGGTGCCCAGGTAAAGATGAGATGAGGAGAGTGATCAGCCCCAACTTAGACTCACTAAAGCTGCGAGAAAAGAGAGGAAAATCACATTCACGTGACAGAGATTATTTAAATGAAGGTGTTTTGAGGAGAATAAAAGTTTTATGGTTAAAGAAACTGCAGGTGAATCGAGAAAACAAAATAATTAACTCAGCAAATTGGCCCAAAGCCTGAAAAAAGAGTTGTCCCTGCAGTGTATTGTGTTACACCTCAACACTGCCCGTATGACCGAGAGCAGGGGTGCCCAATGTTTTTTTGTGAGTTGAGATCACAGAGAAGCCTCTCCATGTTTCAGATGACAGTATTGGTATCTTTAAAAGCATACATTTTGGGTATGAAATATGGTATACAGTATTTTCAGGATATTCAGTGGGGCCGGGTCCCACGGCACAGTAAATTTCCATACTGCCCATTCCGGTGTGAACCGCATGGCTACTTACGAACATTTTCAACAGTATTTTCCTACAAAAAGCTTAAATTGCTCACTTTGATCCCTGTTTTTCACAAACGTCCATATGGAAGTGGCACCAAGTATCATGAATGAGATAAATGTCCGTACTTCAGCCATTTGAGCACAGTATTGACAGTATTGCTAACTGCTTTCAAATTGCCACAACTTCTCCAAATATCATCGGATTTCCATGTATTACATATTGTTGGAAAGTTTAGAAACTAATCTGTGAATAACTCAAAATGCCCCAGAATCGTCTTGTGTCCCATGTCACATGGCTGGACACATATGTTACTTCATGTGTTCCTATATGATCCTGATTTATTTATCAGTATCTAGCATATAATGTGAGATGTTTTGAGATGTGCGGCTTTGAGTTCTGTATATAAAATATTACTTCTGTCTTTGAAACAAAACTGTGGACATCCAGAAACTACAGTTTATTGCCAGATGGATTTTTGTCATGGGAAACAGTTGTATTTGTGAAACTGTGTCGCCACAGCATTGATAACAATAATATCCAGCTCTAGCTTGGACCAATATCTTTGCATTAAATTTGCAATTAGTTTGCATTGATTAAAACCTCCACCGTTGACAAAATATTCATTTGAATTTATTAAATGTAATTTAAACACAGCCTCTCTTTACTCCCTGTTCATTTTATCTCCCGTGATACAATTCATGAAACTGGTGTTTTGGAGACTTTTCTGAGCCAAACAACCAGCTTTTCCTCAGCAGAGGAGTGTGTGCTGCACCCCACTCAAAGGAGCATATATTGGGGGCCAATTACAAGTTTAACAAAACATTTATTTTCGATTTATCACAGATATGGATTAATTGCTATAAATGAGTGCAAACGTATGAGAAAGCTGAAACGTAGGGGTTTATTTCTGAATTAGTATGAGTCTGAAACACACTGGCCGGCTGTGGTGCACCCTGGCATATAACTATAGGCCTGGATACGCCCCTGCTTCAGCATTGATTTTCAAAAAGAAGAAAGTGGGTTTTGTTGAGAAATACACATATGTTTACTAATAAATCATCTGTGTGAAAAGTTTCCCTTGAGTTTGACCTGATGTTGAATGTTGTTAGATGTACAAGCGCCATCACAGAGGAGCTTCCATGGGGGATATTTGTGCCCAAGGACTACATTTTCAACTTTGAAGAGGAAATATATTGCTGTTTTTGGATTTTAAGGATTTCTGAGGGCAGCAGCAGAAAGAGGAGTGGGCTACCGGACTTCTGACAGTCAATGGTGAGTTGATTCTGCCTTTGTTTAGCTACACATGCTCTGTTTGCTAGTTCTTCCTTATGTACGTTGTGAAACTCCCCCGTGAACTCATGGTTTTGAGGGAGCTCCTCCAGCTCTGCGCAGTACGGTGCCCCTGCAGGCAAATGGACTCAGTGCGAGCGGCAGTTTGAGGAAAACGGAGACTGGATCAAGATCTCTAAATATTGATACTTTAAAGTGGACATGTCATACATATACTATACATCTTAAAACATTTCATTAGGATGTCTGTGCATTGCTATTATTATGGTATTATGTATTCAAATAATGTCTCTGTGAGGAATACATGATGTTCATGAATAGGCTAATGAGGATTTGGCCTGGAGCGCCCCCTACAGCCAACAGTGGGAGTCACATGGTAAAAATAAACTTTTTCTTTGATTTAACAATGTGGCTAGTAGCGTGACATCGTTGTCCATTGATTGGACGGATTGGATTATTGGCTTGTAAAATGTGGAGGAAAGTTGGTGGGTTTGAACAATTACGTAATTGTTCCAGGAAGTAGGAAACGAAGCGCTGCAGAAGTCGACATGAGCGGACCAAGGCAAACAGGATTTAGTCAAAACTGCGTGAATGTGGGAGGGAACAACTTTATGACATGGTTAAATGCTAAAAAAAAAAAAAGCATATGTCTTTAATTTATTTAAAATGATTAGATTTTAAGTCAAATTTATTGAATTGAGAGATTGAGGTTTTATTTTTCTGCTCATTGATAAATGTTACATTAGTGTTTTGTTCATATAAACGAAATTAATTTACCCATTATCAATCAGTTTAAGTAGGTAAGTCAGAACATTTTTTCCTAGTTTCAATGACTTTTATTGTAAAAGTGTTGGTATCAGTATCAGATCGGTATCGAAATTCTACTCTATTGGTATCGGATGACTGGTGTCGCCCATGCCTACCGCTCTGATTGGCTAAATACAGTTTTTTCGTTGCCGTACCCACCTCCCTTTGAACTGGAAGAAGTGGGCATGTTTGACCGGACTGATCCGCAACTACTCCTTCTCACATACTCGTTAAAAAAAAAAAAGGCACATCCATCTCCTCCGTCAAAACTTTAAACCTCATTACAACAAATCATCTCCGTTTCCCTCGCCCTCCCACTCCCCAGACGCCTCCCCCCCTGCTCCCCGCTCCCCATTCTTCCCCGTACACTCCGCGACCCCCGGACCGCGGACACTAAATAATACAGCCGGGGTAGATTAACCTTTAGTTGCGCTGTTAAAAACGGGGACCTCCATTAGGCAGAGTAAATAATCCTTGTGATTACTTTTGAATGGCCTTTACCACATACATAACCCAATTAAACGGACCATCCAAACATAAAACCGCCACTAATCAAGAGCTTTGCTGAGCCATGGCGTTACGACCGCGTGGGATTTCCAACACACCCACGCTCGCTCGCATCGGCGCCAATACGCAGCACACATACATGCAATAAACCACGATAATATTTCATTTACGCTGCTCTATAGCTGCAATTAATTCAACTGTGTATGTTGTTTTATGTACTGTAACAACTTCAAATAAAACAGAACGGCATTTGCGGCTTTATTGATATGAGAGGAAATTAAATTAACCCCAATTAGCGGAAAAGTTAATTACAAATGCGCGCGGTGCCAAAAGGGTTCGAGTTCAATTGTAAACACTCTTAAACTCTTAAAAGATTTGTGTGTGGAAGCAACAATAAGACCGGCCTCCAAATTAAATTGCAAAAACTAAGCAAAACATGTCATGGTACACCAACAAAAGTGGATGAATTCATGGGCTGGGATACTCTTTATAATAGAGAGAATTGTAATTGGATTTTTGAAAAGGTGCAAGGTCATGAAAATAAATAATTGATGAAAAAATAATTCATATTTTTTTTGGTTTGCAAACCGTGATGTGGTGGACTCATCGTTTTGGCAAGAGGGGCTTATGTTGAAAGGAAGTGTAATGTTTCAGAAGATTCCAGTAATGCTTCTGGCTAAAGCTTTGAAGATATATCAACTTACACAGAAAAGCAGTAGAATAGGGACGTATGCATACCTTTCACATACAGTCATAAAAACAAAGTCTACAAAAGAAATGGAAGGCTTAGGTGAGGAAAAAATATACTAGTTTTGTATTGTAAATGTATAATCAAATAGTGTGCATTTTAGTTGACATGCTATGCATAAATAAGGCTTAAAAACACTCTCTTTGGATTGATGTTTTAAGTTTTAAAATGTGAAATAATGTGTATGTAAAAAGACACTAGGGACTGAGACTGTGTTTTAAGGTGGTATCTCACCGGTGGAGACGTCCCGGACACTCCAAGACTTAAGGGCCTATCTCACCGGGGCCTGGAGACGAGTTCGCAACCTGGGGTAGACAGAAGTCCCCGCTGGTCTCGGAGACGTCTCCGTGAAGTCTCCTGGAGACTAGCCAGGTTTCCAGGGAGTTGTGGAAAATTCAAACATGTTTGAATTTTTCGGAGACTAGCTCAAGTCTCCATCATGTCTGGCGCGTGATAAAACTTTCGCTTTCAACCAACGGCATGCTAGCAAAAAAATAATAATTACACCGCGGTGAACACACTTTGAGCAAAGAACCACTCAGAATGGGTTTGATGATGGATTATGGGCTCTAAAAATGTGGAAGGAAGCTTTATGCTGCCTCTATGGTTTGGGGGAGCTCCTGGGGGTTGTGAGCTCTTAAATGGAAGTCCCAGGATAATTTCAAGATATATGAAAAATATGGATAGTATTAAATATATTAGTAGTAAACAAAACCAAAGTAGCAAAGCAAATGTTTATTTTTGCTTGATATTATCTATCTTTTTAATTAGATTTCACAGTGGGGGTCTTGGATGGTTCACATGGTCATTGTGGGGGTCGCAATATATGGAACCCCTGCTCATATAGTATATATCAGAGAGGCATGTATATCAGAGCGGTTCAGCAGTAGAAGAAGAAACATCCAAATTGAACAAGATCAAACCAATTGATGCAAAATACTACATGTTTTATCTTATTTGGTGTTTTGTTTTATCGTAAAAATCTCACAAAAGTAAATTTTGCATGGCACCTCTCCTAATATGGGACAACTGGAATGTCAGTTCTGCATGTACAATGGTCAGAGGTAAGAAAAAATAGCATATAAAGGTACAAAATCATAAAAGAAAAAAGAAATTGGCAATTTAAATTCTTCAATTCTTGTGCTGTCAGTGAGTGGCTGCAAACATTTCATCGAGGACCTTGAAATAGCAGGTAGCCACGTTTAGTTGTTAGTCAGTGAGATTATTAACTTCAATAAAATGAGCCAGACTCCAAGGCAAGTGTCCTCTGTCAAATTTACAGCACTGAAGAGACATTATGCTACAACATGCTAATACTCTCGTTAAGAGGATTTATGCTTGTTAAATCACTGCAGCCGTCCATAAAAGTATATCAGGGTTGTCAGATGAGGACACTACAGCTAAATCACACCAGGAGCACGAGGAAGATAACCAACATCTCGCTGCACTGTTTGTAAAGATTTACAAGAGCAGAAAAACCTACATCTCGGTAACTTACCCTATGTCTGCAACGATCCCAGAAAACTGTACCTGCACTGGAATCTGGTTTCAGTGTAGTGCGTAAGATCAAGGATAATGTACCCCCTTTTGGTTCTTGCCTGCAGTTTTCATAGTTTGCACGCTGACGAAACAGCTGGATCTTTTACATCACAACGCACATCGTCTCCTCTGATTCCAGGTTTCACTGAGAACGCTGGGCGAGGTAGTTTCATGTCTCGGCGGGAGGTCGTTTTCAGACGCTCTGCCTCTTGTGAAGTGGGCAAAACGAGGACGCACGAAGAACGATAACCACCGTCTGGACAATGAATGGCTGTATCAATGGCTGTTTAATTTGAAAGCGCCTTTCAAAACACCCAAGGACACTGTACAATATAAAACAATTAAAAAACAGCAACAACAAAATACAACAAAGGGAACATTGAGATGGTGAGAGTGTGATTAGGTGGTATAGGACTGGCTGAAAAGGTGAGTTTTGAGTCTGGATTTGAAAAGTGGCAGAGAGTCTATGGTACGGAGGTCGAGAGGGAGAGAGTTCCAGAGCTGGGGAGCAGAGCGGGTGAAAGCTCTGCCCCCCAAGGTGACGAGGTCGAGGCGGGCAGGTGGGACAGAGAGCTGGAGGGCGGAGGGGGAGCGGAGTGAGCGGGCAGGCGCGGTGATGTGGATGAGGTCAGAAATGTACGATGGGGCCAGGTTATGGAGTGCTTTGAATGTGATGAGGAGGATTTTGAAGTTGACTCTTTGTTTTGTGGGTAGCCAGTGGAATTGTTGCAGAATGGGGGTGAAGTGGTGAGTGGTTGGGGTCCGTGTAATGATGCAGGCGTGAATGTTTACTGGACAAAGGTGCGTCTCTTCCTGTCCCGCTCAGTGCTGCTGGGGGCCCAGCAGACCACAGCGTAGAGGACAGCAGAGGCCACCACAGAGTCATAGACAGTCTTGAGCAGAGGTCTGCTCACTCCGAAAGACCTCACTCTCCTCAGAAGGTAGAGGCGACTCTGGCCCTTCTTGTACAGAGCGACAGTGTTGTGGGACCAGTCCAGTTTATTGTTGAGGTGAACACCCAGGTACTTGAAACTGTCCACTACCTCGATGTCCTCTCCCTGGATGTTCACCGGTGAGTGTGGTAATGTCCTTCTCCTCCTGAAGTCCACCACCATCTCCTTGGTCTTAGTGGTGTTCAGGTCCAGGTGGTTGCTCTTACACCAGTCCACAAAGTCCCTAATGAGCGACCGATACTCCAGCTCGTTCCCCTCAGACACACGGGCCACAATGGTTGAGTCGTCAGAGAACTTCTGGAGATGACAGCTGTCCGTGTTGTAGGTGAAGTCCGAGGTGTAGATGGTGAATAGAAAAGGTGAGAGTACGGTCCCCTGGGGCGCCCCAGTGCTGCAGATGACCACCTCAGACTCACAGCTGCGCAGCCGCACATACCATGTAAACAGCACCTTCGTCAGGAAGGTGCTGTTTACAGGTTGGACTGGGGTATGGCTGTATTTATTTTTCAAAACAGATGCCGTTCTTGTCACAGCAATTAAATATGCATCTGGAGTTTGCATATCGTGCAATATAATGTGTAGCTTAAGTGTAACTTAGCTAACCCAGTATTTTTCTTTTGGAATACTAGTGTGTTTCTGTCAACTCAGTCTCTCTCGAATGTGTATACATTGCCCGAAAACACATTTTAGGAAGTTGTATAAATATCATAGAAAACTAGCTTATATTCAAGGGGGTGAGTACGCCAAAGGATGCACATCAAATCCAAATTCAAAGCCAATATCCTTTGTACACACTCACCCATGACCTAGTATTTCCAAAGATTTCCCCACATCATTTACTCACAAAACGGCTTAAAATTAATTAATTTTTCTTACTATGTGCTACAATGGGCAGGAGAATATTAATTTAGACTAAATGTTGCCACAAACCTGTTGAACAGGTTTGTTTTACTTAGTGGACAAGAGACAGGATATCAAAATAGTTAATTTAATAAAATATAGCATTTTGTTGATTTAAAAGGACATGTATACGTTCTCATTCTCTCTCGTACATATTCATAAGTCACTGTTAACAGAGCAGCAGTCAAAAGAAAGTCCCAGTTCTTATGCGGGTCCACAGCAGCGGCATCCATAATCCATGGTCCAGTCTTTTTATATTTGTATTTTTGTATGTATTTTAACTGTTGTGAAGTACTTTGTGGCCTTTGTCTGTGAAAGGTGCTATATAAATAAAGTTTACTTACTTACTTACTTACTTACTTACATACAGAACACAATCACAGGAGAAAGAGGAGGTGTGACAGAGGAGGTCCGGCTCCAGACCCAGGTCTCCACAGGGAACCTCCTCCGCACTACAGCAATTTAATTTCAGATACATGTAATGTTAGTAACATTACCAAAAAAACATTTTAAAAAGGTTTCTTTTAAGCTTCGCCTACCGGGGCTATGATGGCAAACCGTGCTTCGTGGCGCACAAGCCGGGGGAAGTCCCAAACGAAGCCGAGCCACATACACGCCAGCGGCCTATTCAAACAATTGCCCCACGTTAGTCTCCCACCCGTAAGTAGGGCTGGGTACCTTTCGTGTTTTTTCGATACTAGTACTTTAACGATACTTGGTTTACGATACCGATACCTGAACGATACCTTTTTCGATACCTATACTAAATTATTGGTCATCTACACAAAAAATAAATATCTAGAAGGTTAAATGACCCAAATTCATCTTATTTATCTAAATTTGAGCTGTTTTAGTGGCTCATTTGACCTAATTCTAACCACTTGTTTTGACTTGCTTCAATAGATTTCTACTTAGTTCCTTTTTTATTTAAATTAATTTACCAATGGGGTAAGAAAATTGGTCTTTGGGCAGTTTTATTTCCCTAATTCAAGTGAGATTACCTTAGAATCAGTAAAAATTGTCATGAAATAAACCAAATAATCTAGATGACAGTAGTAAATGTGCCTAATCTA